>LR749791.1:880219-915287 GCA_902729485.2 Mus minutoides | reverse complement strand
GAGAGAGAGAGAGAGAGAGAGAGAGAGAGAGAGAGAGAGAGAGAGAGAGCGCAGAACTCCTATATAACAAGAGAGATCCCAGGAAATTTGATACCACAAGCTGCTAATGTGTGGCTTTTTAAAATGACTTATGGCAGAAACTAGATGGGGCACGGGGTGAGGGATGAGCTGTCAGTCAGCCCAGTTGCTCCTCCGTGGTGTTCAGGAGGATCATCCCGGCCTTGTGGGCACACACAGCCTTTAGGTAGAGGAACTCATCTAGGAGATAACAAAGACACATGTATCAGACTCCCTTCCAGCAGTTCTGGCTTCCAGACATTCCGGAAACTTCTGTGGTCCCAGACCTACTTGACAAGTTTCTGTCTCCCGTTCTCATCATTATCTTATGGATATGACTTCAGGTGAATCACCTTCCCTAGGGATGGTCTCCCGGTCAGGTGATTGACAGCTTTACGTGGACTAATGCTTGAGGAAGGGGACAATGGTATCTTTTGCAATCTATCTTAGAAGCTTTTGGACATTTCAAAATTCCATGTTTGCAACCACTGAAGATTCTTCCTTTTCAATAGAAAATCACAAATCATGTTAACAATGTAGATTCAAATGAATTTTAAAAACCCAAATGTAAGGCCTGAGGGAGATGTGTCCATTAGTAGCATGTTTATTTACCTTGCAAGCATGAGCGCCTGAGTTTGAACCCCAGTACTCATGTTAAACACAACAGTTTAGAATTGTGACACACACGTATACTCCCAGCGTGCTGGGGAGATAGACACAGGCCAATCCTTGTGGTTTGGTAAGCTTCAGGTAAGGGAGGGGCTTCCCTTATCTCAAAGAGAAAAGGTGGGCAGGACCTGAGGAACCACACTTAAGTAAGCTTGTCCTCTGGCCCCTACTCACGTGAGTATAAAGCCTCTCATACTGTGTACCTCCCCCCTCCACACACACACACACACACACACACACACACACACACACACACACAAATTAAAAATTGTGAATATTGTAAACTTTAAAAAGTAAGTTGGTTTTTGTAAGCTATGATTTCTTTACTATGAGAAAAAATTTTAATGAATTTTGACAAAGCCCTGAAACTCCCATCTCCCTTCCACATGGTACTTTAAGTTTTAAGGAACACTTCTAAGGCTTCCCCCTCCCTTCACATGGTATTTCATTAAATTAAATTAAATACCTTAAAATGAGTATTCTGTGGGCTATGCAGAGAGCCAGGTATTTAGAGTACTTGATGTATAAACAAGAGGACCAGCGTACAAATCCTCAGAATCCAAGAAAATCCTGAATGGCTGAAACAGTCATTTTATAATCCCAGTCTTGAAAAATGGAGAAGGGAATCCCTGGACTAGCTGGATAGACAGACAGGCTACATTGGCAAGCTCTAGGTTTGACTAAGCAGTCTAGCCTCAAAAGAGCACAGAAGTTTGATACAACAGGTCTTAGGCGTGTACGAACTCACAGAGACCAGTGCAACATACCGAGGGCCTGCACATGTTCAAACCTAGCATGGTCCCAGCACTGAGATTCCGAAGTGGAAATTCCTATCCCTACCAAAGAAACTATCTGCAATTGTCAACTGCTTCCAAAGGAAAAATCTGTTTTCTACAATGTAGTTTTACTAAGTAGGTAAGCTACACTTGAGGGCAGACTACAGAGCCAGCAGTAGATGTTTAATACAAAGTGAACTTGGGGGTGTTTTTGTGGATTTTTTCTTTTATATTTCTTTGCTTGCACTTTTTTATTTTTGCCCTTCTGCTTATCTATCTTCTGAAAATGTGTTCTTATGGGTTTTGGGGTGTGTGTGTGTGTGTGTGTGTGTGTTGTCTGCATATTGTCTATGGCATGTGTGTGTATGGTGTGTTCTATTCTGGTATGTGTAGTGTGTGTGTGTGTGTGTGTGTGTGTGTGTGTGTGTGGTGTGTATTGTGTGGTGTGTGTGTCTTTTTTGTTAATTCTGGTTTGTGTATTTTCTTTGCCTGTTTGTTTTCTAGAGAAAAGCCATGGAGTTGGGTGGTTGGGAATGGGGTGGGGGGCAGCTCTGACAGATGGAGGAAAGGAAACCATGTTCAGGACATATTATATGAAAAATATTTCTTCCAATTTAAAAACCAGGGAAAGAAAAGGAAACCTTTTTGCAGTGTATCGACTTAACAAAACTGCACTTTCTACCAACCAAAGGGTGGGCGTCATCACCAGCATAGGAGGCCTACAGCTCAGAGTTCGCTGCTTTGTTGTAACTGCCTTCAAGTTCCTACCAACACATTTAAGGAGCATTGATTTATGACTTTCTTTGTTCTCTTAATATAAAAAATTCATGAAGCTGCTTGCATACTGGAACATAGCTGTGGAGTAACCTAAATCAATATTCCTGGGCCATGATCATACATATTTGGCATCAGAATAAACTCACCCTTATCCCCTTAAAATTTTTAAAAAGGGGGGATGCGTAGAGGAAAAGTTAGTGAGGATGGGGTTCTAGACTTCAGTGGAAGGTCTCCACATCTATGTACAACCCAGAACACATATGTGCCTCCATATATTCAAGCATGTATGTACACAGGCACACACAGATATGCACATGTGTCTGTGCACATACAGCCACATGAATAGAATAATATCTACAAAGTTTCATATCTGAACCAGTGAGTTTTTAATCTCTAGAGAACTGTTGTCTGACTTAGATACCCTTTCAGAACCATCTAAATAAAATAAATATTAATGCAGTGATTTGATAATCTACACAGAAAAACAAGAGATATTTATAGAAAGTAAACCATAAGATATAACCATATTTATTTTTGCACAGGAAAACATTATGAAATTACACATGAGCTAACGTGTGTCTGATACATTTATAATCTGTGATAAACCTTGCACTACCTTGGGTTCATTTCATTGCTTTTAGATGAAAGATTTATTACATGACTTTAATACATTAATGAGACTTTGAGTGTCAAAACATTGTAAAATGGACCAAAAAAAAAAAAAAAAAACACCTCTATGTTACAGATTAGTACCTTTGAATGTATTTTAAATACTTAAGTAGATGTATGTTATATGAACAAATACATATGTGCTGAGAAATGCCTTCTCATTGTGTATTTCACTGTGGATATATATGAACCTCTTATTTTTGTTGATATTATAGTCTTCTCTCCCCTAAAGCATTGCACTATCTTAAAAGCCAAGGGCTATGTCTGCTATTCCTTCCTATCCTATTTAAAGCCAGAAAAGTATAAGCTGTGTTATAAACACTCCATAGGTAGATAGCTACATTGGGAGCCTATGAATATCCAGGTGTTACATTATGTGAGGTAGGTGGAAGAAAGGAAGGGAGGGAGAAAGCGACACAGAGGGAAGGAGCAGGGCATGTGAGTTGGTAGGTAAAAATCAGGAAGTGATCTTTGGAAACGGTTCATGCACTTCAAATGTCTCACTGCTTATGGTGACAGAAGTTAGTATCATAGTCCACGTGGAAACGGTACTGGGAAGTCAGGGATGCAGAGGAGTGGCCGGCAGCACTCCTTACTGGCTGACATAATGTTGGTCTATGCATTTTTGCCACATGTTATCAATACTTCCTTTTTTCCATTCCTGGTCCTTGGGAGCAGAAGTAGAAGCTGATTTATGAGTTGAGAGTTGGTGCAGAGTGTCATATTTTTATAATGAGATTATATATTAAATCTAATGAAGGGAAAATATGCTTACCCAGACCAAATGACAGCACTGTGATTAAAGGACTCAAGATCCCTCCATGGATTTGATTAGACAATGCCATAGGTAGAGTCACCTCCTCCCTGCTTAGGTATGTGATCAGTTCTCCGAAATGAAGATTCATGTCTCTTACTCTTCTGATGACACAACAGTCTGATTACGGCATACTCGAACGAGACAGAACTAGGAAAGCAGGTGATGTCTTAGGGGTGTGGTGTAGCTTCAGATCCATCTCTGTTACTGTTTATGTGGGCTACTGACTGACTAGCAGTTGCTTTTCTCTTCCTTCTTTAACTTGAATCTTCAACATCCCGCTGCCAGTACGTGTACATATATGGCCACACAGGAAGGATGCCATGTCCCACTTTGAGATGATAGGAGTGTCACCAAGTTTTGTCTCCATAGCAAGTATATGGACATGAATGACTTCTAAATGACACTGCTACTATATAGGTTCAGGGTATACAGGATCAATGCTTAGAGCTTTCATACAACCAAATACATAAGGAATTCCCTCGGATTCTCCACCCATTCTTTAGAAGGGGAAAGGAGAGCCATTAGCCATTAGTCCAGAAGACAAGAATTAGCAGAGTTCCAAGAATCTACATACAGGGTATGAATAAATTCCCAAGCTTTACCTAGCCTCCATTTGGCCAGTTTTGCCTGCTATCCCATCATTGAAGAGTCATGCTTTAGATTCAGTCTCCTCTTTTCTCTCAATTAAAATACAAATATCCAGCAGCTTGTTCATGTGGACCAAGTGTGATAGGATGCATTTCAAAGGAATGATTCTGTCTACTAAAGTTTGCCTAGAGCAGGCCCGTGAATGGCAGGAAAGCTGTAGATGTAGTTTTTCTTTCCGTAGCTCCTTCTCCTGGCTCCTCTCCACTCCCCTCCTGTTTTCTTCTTTAATATTCTTACATTAGCAGTGTGTGATCTGTAACAGGGACCACAGTCTTGAGTTGCCACATGCAGATTCTTATAAGAGCAACTCCATTAAAGATCATTTCCTCCTGGTGCAGTCTCTGCTCTGATGGTGTTTATCACCCAGCATTTAGCTGCTGATCCCTGTAATGTATGCAGAATCAAAGATACCCCTTCATCATTCGGATTCTGCTGGGAGTTAGTTTACATTGTAAAACACGGGAAGTGGAAAGGAAGGGAGCCAGAGGGGGGCAAAGCTGTACACATACTGTGATCCATCTCCATAGAATAATACCAGGGGACTAGTCAGCCAGGGGGAGGTCTAGGAATAGATAGATTCTTTCCCCTGGGGCTATCTGTTTACAGCAAACTGTAGCTAATAACAACCAACTCCTTAATGCCCAACTTTGCTTGGCTTCTAATTTTTCCTCTTCAATTAACTGAGCTTAGGGCAAACCGTCATCCCCTGGACGTGAGATGTTCATTTCGAACTTTTGATCATAGTTTGAGAGTGCTTGGTGAATAAGAACATTAAAAGTTTGTGGCAGCACAGGTCTGTAATCCTGGTACTCTTGTGTCAAAGACAGGAAAGCAGTCAGTTCAAGGACAGCCTAGGCTATGTAATACAAGTAGCTTAGGCTACTTCAAAGTACAAACAGAAAAGAGACCTGACTTGTAAATTCTGACATTCATTTCTGCTTAACTAAGAGGCAATGCTGTCCACCCTGAGTTGCTTCAACCAAAATATAATTCCAGACTTCCTTGGGGTTGAGGAACTTTGGGGGATATATTAGTAGAGCGTGTCCATGGACCATTTCCAGTGACTGAACTAAAGAAACCTCTTGTGAGGAGAAGAGACCCCCCAGGCTGCTTTTGATCCCAGTCAGGGATTGGCCAGGTCCGTTTTAGTACTTCACGTCTGATTTCATTATGCTTTACTTTTCTCGGAAGGGATGTCTGTGTTTTTCAAGTTTGGAGAAAGACAAGAAAATGGAAAATGAAGCTCACTGTTGTAACAACTGCATTATAGCTATCTTTCCATACTGCCTGACCTGACTCTCTTTGTTCAAGTTTCTCACTCTCCTGGGTTGCCCGTAGCGTCTGATTCGTGGGTCAGAGCCCCTCAGGACTGGGGGACACTCTGGAGGAATCTAACTACTGTGCATTGTAAGGACACCAGTCACCATCAGCCAAGGGACTGGCTGTGCCACTGTCTCCCATAGCATTTTCCACTTCCCTGCAACTGTCAGTCACTGATGAAGCAAGAATCATTTAATAAACAAATAGTAAAAGGGTATCTACTAGGTTGACTTCCAATTTCTCACTCTGCAGGTTCCTTGCCTGGGATCCATTAGAGAAAACAGCATCTTTCCTAGCCTATATCCCATATCCTCTTACCCGGGGGAGCTTCCCTGCAGTCACTCCAGCACTTCTGGCCAAGGATGTAGCATCATTATCTCAACGTCATCTTCTCATGGTCTCGGATGGATGGTGGATTCTATTTCTGGGACTGATTGATCTCCTGAGTGCATGTCTAATTCAGCATTTCCCTGTACGAGATATATAGGACACCTGCTTCCTTATACCTCTTGTGTTTCTCCATATCAAATGGGCACAGAGCATAAAGCTTATAAAAATCATACATGGTCTTTTTAGAGTGATTTCAGTGAAACCTAATCCTCTACAAGGTGTGGGTTCGGCAGCCTATCTGCAGTTCATCTTACAGGCCAGTCTGGAACGGTGCAGGCAGACTCCATGTCTTCCTGATACTACAGCAGTTTCTAAAACAGCTAATGGCCTCTGGTGATATTGCATTTCTGCCAGTTTTGGTCAGGATTGCAGGCATAGAGTTAAGAGAGTGCACAAGTCCAGGAAGACTATGATTTGCATAAAAAATGAGCATTAAGAGGTGAGTCTTAGTTTAAACCAAAATATAGAAAAGGGAAAGCACAGGACATTGCAACACCTGGACATAAGGAAGGGAGCCAGATGCAGAACTCAGAGCAGGTAATATCAGGCCTTGCTGCTAAGTACATCATACATCCACTAATGCTTTAGCTCAAACAAGTCCAGGATAAAAATAACTGCTCTTAAATGGAAAAAGAAACCATAAATGGTCAATCTGCAGTTTCAAGCTTGCTGGAGAGGCAAAGCTTTTTTTCCATGCATTCCTAAGGGAATCATTAGGGGAACTGCTTAGGACCAGCAGTATTTGCAAATCCACTAAAAGTAGAAGCAAGTGGGGGCTTCTGCTCAATGCCAGATGCATCACTCAAGCTGGAGAGCCACTGACACTTTCTCCATCCTAGACAGCCCACTGCCAGGTAGAAAATCATTATCTGATCTCTTAGCACTTCCTGGACAAGTATTCTTTCTGACCTTATCTCCATTAGGAGAATTCTGAAAACAGATCCAATCAACTCATATTTCTACCATGGTAGGTCCTAGACTGATTGGCACATTGATTACACGTGTCCATGTGATGGTTTAAGTCTTTTGTTCTCAAGATAATGCAAGTGTAACTGGCAAGCTCAAACTCCACTGGGGAATGGAAATGGTATCCCTTCTCAATGCTCCAGTCTGTGAATATGGCACAGTCCGATGCTGGGGCTGATGCTGATGATGGGAGGGAGGGGTGCAGGTGCAAGAGCAGATACGTGTATAGGTAAGAGAGAGAGGGGGAAGGCTGGAAGAGAATGGTTTTAATTGAAAAGGGAGAACAAATTCAGTTGTAATTATTCTACAGTGCAAAGCCCTTCTTATTAACCCGGTACCAGGCACCTATTTGAATGATGAAAGGAAACCTTGAGTGGTTGTGCCTTGTTTACACCAGAGAATGTAGGCAAGAGGTAGGTAGATTGAAAATACAGTGTAGAAGGCCTCCTGGTGGTTTGGGTTTGTTTCTTTAAGAAGAGTGTGGCTTTTAAGGAGGACAGAATAGACCATAGGCAAATGCATCCTGAGCGCCAGCAGCCAGCATGTTGACCTTCTTCATATGAAACCAACTCAAGTGCTATCTCACATCTAGAGAGGATTGATTGCGGAATCCAGGGTGCTGACATCCCTGATGTGATACTTCTGACGTCTCTGCACTCTGCTTATTGACCACAATGGAAAAATCAGATATAGTTAAAGGGCAGAATCGCCTCATCTTAACTCAAAAACTGCAAAGTTATTTTATAGTTTGACCTATAAGATTGCTGCCTCCCATCCGAAGTATATACAAACAAACACCGTTTTCAAGGACAACTCCTATAATCCAAATATATGTGCTTTATTCTCAAACCGAGAGCCCCGCTCACTATGCATTTTCTCCAAAGTCAAAATTAAAAGGGAAGGAGGGGGTGTGGAGTAGAGGCTGTTGAGAAATCTAATTTTCAGGAACTATTTTTTTTTCCTTTTTAAGAAAGAAAATCATGAAGGCAATTTAGTTTATTTTTTAAACATTCCCAGTAGTGTTGTGAAGCCTGAACAGCAGCTCTGAGATAGTTCATAAAAAGCAAAATGCAAAGAGAAGGGGAGTAAACTGGATGAAAACAAATAGGAAAACATCCACTTTAATTGACCAGGCTGATTAAAGTGAGAAATGGAGACACCGGCCCAGAGGGAAGCCAGGTTGCATACACAGACCACGTCTTTGAGGATCCCTCTTGACATGCTTGCAACCCATGGAACAATCTGTGTTATTTATACAATAAACCCAGAAATGAAAAGCTCAGTCCTGCTAATGAAGTTGCCTGGTGAACTGAAGTGTGGATGACCTGTCTAAGCAATGTGGGTTCACTGCATTTCCCTTCATGGATGGATGCAGGGCCCATTGTTCTGACAGGGCTCGTTGTGTCTGATGGATTTCCCAAAACTCCAACAGTCATGCCTGTTAATATAAAAGGCAGCTTGGGATAGTTACTTAGGCTTCAAGTCTACCAGTGGATTGATTTCTGGTTTATGTATTAGTTTAAGGAACAAAAGCATAAGCTATATAAGATAATTTGTTTACTATGTTTAAAGGTTAGGAATAATAGAAATGTTTCTCCAAACTTGGGACTGTGTCTTTGTTTGCATAATGAAAGTGGCCTTTTCTCCACTAATAAACATCATACAGAATGTAGAAAATAGGGCAGGCTAGATCATACCAAAGGAGCAAATAGCTTAGGAACCCTCCTGCCTTAAAGCAATAGGTGTGTATTTCCTATGCTACCTGATCATTAGGTGCCTGCCGAGTATCCTGTCCCAGTGACACTGCGAGTGTGGCTCTAAGTTAGGAGTCCATCTTAGAAACCTTGTGTGTGAGATGTTATGGCAGAAGGGTGAAATCTGGGAAAACACAACACAGGAAACTGCCCTGGGACTAAGAAGTTACTTCCGTTGAAAATGTGTACCAACTGACAAGCACGCCACCATTCCTGTACTGCAGAAAGCCAGAGACAGTTTTAGGAAAACCAGGCAGAAAAATGCAACCCATGACCCTATAAGAGGAAAGTTACACTCATGAAAAATTGGAAACAGCAGTTGATGAAATGCTTCCTAGGGATTTGTGAGAATGTGCTTGAATGTGGGACAATAGAGCGAAGCTTTCTGTTCTGCTTCTCTACTCAGTATTGTCTCATGAAGATGACCTCTTTAATTAAATGGGCAGTGTTCCTTTTTTAATGTCTACATTCCATTCCATTGAGCAAGTATGACATAAATGAACTAGTTGGTTGGCAAAAATTAGGATGTTTTCACTTATTTCAATATTATTAACAACGTTGTGTTTAGCATTGTAGTGTATCATACATCTCTTGATAGTAATAATTTTTTTATTGGAAATAGTCGGGTTATACAGACTTTTCTAAGTGCCTTTAGCTCTCGTAAAACTTGCAAAGTCATTTAATGTGCCAAACACATAAATAGAAACTGTCTAAGTTGCATGTCTTGTCATTATAACATATCTGACCATAGCACATCAGACAAGGAAGGTTTTGGTTTGGCTTATAGTTACAGGGAAAGTCGATTGTGGCAAGAAAGGGGGGAAAGTAGCAAGGTTATGAGGCAGCTGATCAAACTGTCCCCAGGATCAGTGAGGAAAGTGAAAAGAAGCCTTTTTTTCACCTGGTCTTCTGATAGTTATTTGGCTCAGGACCCCAGATCCCAGGATAGTATGGTCCACAATAAAGATAGTTCTTTCCACCTTAATTTATCTAATCTAAATAATCCATTGTGGGCATGACCAGAGTCTAACTCAGTTTGCATAACCTATCATAGTCTTAACCAGAGGTGTGTCTCCTAGTTAATTCTAGACCCTGTCAAGAGGATACTATTGACCATCATACAGAATATTATCAGAATGGCTCTTTTATTGCTTTAGACATTTGCTGACTTGAATGGATAAAATTTTTGTTATGTTATGAGCTAACAATATGTATTTTTTCTGTTCATTATTGCTTGGATAACTTCTCATACTTACTTTTTACATTTGACAAATATCTTATTCAAGCACATAGATCAATTCAAATGTCAATTTCTTATTGATTTTAGGATGCTTTTTGTATGTTAAAGACAAGCCTGATAATTCAACCCATTTTTTTAAAATACAGCTCAACCTTTGATTCTCTGCTTTTGAAATCCCATAGTGAGTGAGGTGTATTTTCTGTTTAGTCTCTCTGGGCAGCTATTTTCTCATCTAGGTTTTCTCCTGTAGAAGGATCCTAAGATCATCACCAGAGATTCTCTCCTGGATTTCTGTCACACTCTGTTGGTGATCTCTCTGCTGGAATCCCTCTGTACCTCCTCTTTAAGAGTATATTAACAATGAAAGTATGTGAAGTATAGGTCTCTCCTCACAATTTTCACTTACCCTCTGATTTGACCTACCCTTGCAGTTATTTTGAGTCCATAATTCTTTTAAATGATAAGATAACCATGTTAATTTCAAAAGAAATACCTTGTCTCATTAATCTATAATCTTGGAAATGTCTCTCCAGTTTTTTTTTTTTTTTTAGTTGTTGGACACATTATGTAATTAAATTAAATTACATTTTTAGCGATCTGATTTGAATCCATAATCTGTTGCCTGCTGTACTAAGCACATGTCAGTCTACCATGCCCTTGTCTGATCATGAATAGTTGGCAGGGGCCTGGGTTTGTCTGTCCTAGGAATGCTCGTGAACCAAGTATTAAGAGCCAGAGAGTTCCACTCCTCAACATAGCAGAACAAGGATTCATAAAGGATTTCTGTTTAGAGCCAGTAACAACTAGCTGGACCCCAGCACTGTAGAACTGTTTGTAATCTGTTTATGGACAGTATATCACAGGTGACGCAAACTCCTGTCTAAACTTCAATACCTCTCTCTGATCCACTGCTGGTGTGCAAAAACTATTCACACAACACTTGGGAGTTTGAATCTGGTTGTTTTGAAGCTGAGTTACTAGAGTAGGCATGATCGTTTTTGTTAGCATGTAGTTTGCTCTCAAGTGGTAACTGTACATATTGGCCCAAAACAAACTTGTCTATAATGTACAGTCATCAAAAGAACAGAAGATGAGTGAGAATGGAGCCTGTTCCTCTTTAAGTACCATTAACTCAGAGACACATGGCTGCAGAGAGGTGTTCTTTGTTGCTTTTCCTGTGGTAATGTGGTGAGCTGGCCTCTGATCATTGCTTTCTGTAATGGGATACAACTCAAAACTATGCTAATTTAGCCTTCACCACCCATTATATGGAGCTGAGCTAATCCATACCTTTCCCACATAGATCATTACCAGATTATACTTTCACTATAGCTGATGAGAAGAGTGCATTTAGAATCTCCTTGATTAATCTGGAGTAGTATGGGGGAGGTTTCTGCACCATTCTGGATCGACACTGTATAATAACAAGGAACAGAAAAAGAGGGCTCTTAATTAACTCTCTCTCTCTCTCACCTGAAAGCCACTGACAAACCTGAGATGATGAGGAAAGTTGTGAATGAAGACAGAGTTACTCCTCCCTCTGATTGGCAGCCCTGTATCCACGCTAGTTTTCTCCATCCCCAGATAATGCTTTCCAAAGAATGGTACACCTCACATTAAACCAGTGAACTTCCTTGTCCCTGTGACAAAACACAAAAGAGAAACCTGGCTGAAAGTTCTGTCCTTTATAGCTAGGCAGCAATAGCTTTGGGTCTACTTTGGCTCCAGGCAGTAGGAGCTTGCAGGGCACTTTGTTCATACCCTGGCAGATGCTGAAGCAGACCTCTCAACTGGAAATCCAGATTGGACCCTTCAAAGGCTGTCTCCTATCTCACTGTGTCTACCAGCAAGGTACCATATTTAAATGGTATCACACCCTCACCTGGGGACTGAGTATTCAAGCCCAGGAGTCTGTGGAGGAAAGCACACATTCAATCCACAACATTGCTTAGAGGATTAGGGAGATGGAGCCTGGCAGCTCTGGAGGCAGTGGGGAAGGAGTGACTAGAGATGCAGACTGTGTCTATACAGATGACACTGAACACAGTGAGAATTAGTAAAGACACCATCCACCATATTGGACAATGCAGAAGAAAAAAAACAAACAAAACAAGAAGAAAAAAAAAAAAAACAGTGGTGGCCTGAGCATCGCTTAGAAGCATCTCTTGGTCACAGTCTCCCCTGATTTTCTATTTATAGTGCATCTGCATGATGCTCTCCTTTCCTCAGACCATCATTCTTGTGAGCACTTTTCATTAAAGCAAACGTGTTCCATTCCTCGCTCAAGACAATTAACCATCTCAGTAAGCAGCAGATGAGGATGGGCCCTTTCCCAAGGACCATTTGCTTGTAAGATAAAAAATTTTAAATTGCATAAAGCTGTGCCGAACTTTGTACCTGAAACCAGGAAGTGAAAGAACAATGAATTTGACAGGAGTCACAGCCCATAACAATACAGTGTTTCACAATTGGCTCAGGCTTCTATGGCTCCTGTCCCGTCATCTTCCTGAGCATCCATGCGTGTGCTCTAGTTGAGCTCCTTAAGTCACTGTCACTTGTCTGTGGCTGTTTCTGTGGTCTGACAATGCAAGTGTATTCCTACTTCCTTTTGGGATGTATAATTAGGTACATGGAGATAAACAGAAGAAACTACAATGTAGGTGACTTAAAATAAAAATCAATCTGTCCAGCCTGTAAGGAAAACCACATACACAAGGAACCAGTAGCATTGTGGGAAATAACTTGATGGACAGGTGTTCTTGTATTGGTGAGTTAGGATATTACCTAACTCACTTTTGACAGAACAAGTGATGATTTCAACAAACCTTTAAGAATGGTGTGTTTCAGAACTTCATCCAGCCAGCTGGGCTTCATCCAGACACCATAGAGCAACCAGGGTGATAACGCAGGAGATGCAGATCACCGCCAGGCGTGCCCTCAGGATGTGGAAAGATCAGGTTCTGCAGTGCCAGCTCGTCTCTTATCTCTGGGGTGTAGCGCTGCCTCATGCTTCAGCACAATGAGAAAAGCACACTAATACCAGAACTTAGCACCCTTCACTGGCTAGTAACTTATTTTCTAGTTGATGGGTAAAACTGGCCTAGAGTTGTACCTAGAACTTTCCATGTGCTACTGACATTACAAGTGATTTTAAGCTGCTGGCTATTTGTTCTCCTTAGACATAATAACCTGGGGAAAGATGGACATTATTTTTTATAAGACATAAAATAAAATCAAAAGAAATTCCTGCTTAAAATAAATAAATAGATAAATAAATAAATAAATAAATAAATAAAAAAAAAAAACAGAATAGGACTTATCTCGGGGAAAAAAAAAGAATGGTGTGTTTCTGCTACATATGCAGCGAGAGTCACGAGCTCTGGGGCTTCTGTTTCTTTCATATTTTTGTTCCTCTTTTAGGGTTGCAGACCCCTTCAGCTCCTGAGGTACTCCCTGTGTTCCATCCTGTATTTGCCAGGCACTGGCATAGCCTCATAAGAGACAGTTGTATCAGGGTCCTTTCAGCAAACTCTTGCTGTCCTACGCAATAGTGTCTGAGTTTGGTGACTGATTGTGGGATGGATCCCCGGGTGGGGTAGTCTCTGGATAGTCCAACTTTTCGTCTTAGCTCCAAACTTTGTCTCTGTAACTCCTTTCATGGGTATTTTGTTCCCTATTCTAAAGAGGATCTACCTGAATATGTAGCAGAAGATGGCCTAGTCAGCCATCATTGGGAAGAGAGGCCCCTTGGTATTGCAAACTTTATATGCCCCAATACAGGGGAACACCAGGGCCAAGAAGTGGGAGTAGGTGGGTAGGTGAGCAGGGCGGGGGGAGGGTATAGGGAACTTTCAGGATAGCATTTGAAATGTAAATTAAGAAAATATCTAATAAAAACACTTGAAATGTAAATGAAGAAACTCTCTAATAATAAATTTTAAAAAGTGAAAAAAATTTAAAAAAGAAAAGGTTAAACACACACATACACATACACACACACACACACACACACACACACACACACACACAAAGATGGTGTGTTTCATCGTGAGCACAGGATTATCCCAGACTGCTGAGTCCCAGCTAAGATGTGTGTGATGATAGGAATCAGATTATAGGAAACATGAGAAAGCAGTGCTTCGGGTGACCACTAAGAAGCCTAAGAAAATGGCAAAGGCTTCATAGCCGGCAAAATATTTGAAGACTCCTAATCCCATGCATGCAGCCTTTGAAAACATAAAGTATATAAAATAGAAAGAAAATCTGTATTGTTTCTTTTCCTTTAGGCTTGCTATAAGGTTCAAGCAAGATAAGGAACACGTGAGATTGTGAGGACAAGTGAGCAGGGACCTGTGATGTCTTCTCCCTCTTTTAAATGGCCACAAAATAGCTGCCACCTCTTCAGAAGCATGTTCCTGTCTGGTACAATGGAAAGGACAGAATGTGTTCTTACCCATTGGCTTAGATACAACTGGTCTATGTAAATACTTTAAGACGCTAGTCTAGATCAACATAAAAAATTTCATGGGGTACTTGCTCCATTCATTTCTGCTCATTGCCAAGAAGCAAAATCAAACACCAGATACCTTGGAGAGGGCAGGAATAGCTATTCTTGACATATACCAGATTCAGTAAAATGACCTCCTGTCTGTCACAATAATTCAGCTTACTTTCTATGCTATCGGCCACTTTGGTGTAGCATGAGTGGGACATGGGAATTTGGCTGCTCCTTTTATCTTTTTCCATTCTCTTTTACCCTTGTCTCTCTCTTTTTTGACAGTTTCATCCATAGGTGTGTGCATTTTGATTATAATCACTCCTGTTAGCCTTGGTTCTTCCTCTCCATCTCCCAGAACCCTGTCCTCCAAATAGTCCTCAGTAGCCACACAACTGAGTTAAATGACATCCTCTCCCATATTAGCCACCGATAGTCAGAAGCTCCGTAGAAAAGCATGGGACCTCAGGAGTGCCTCCTCTGTCCATGTCGGAGCATTGAAGGGCTCACTTTTATACAAGTGCTGCAGTGTGTTCAGTGGCCATGTTAGACTGGGTAGGCAATGTTACATAACATGTCTCCTTATCCTCCAGATCTTATATATTTTGTCCTCTCTTCTGCTGTGATCCCAGGCTTGTATAAGGAGAGAGACATAAGTCCTGTTTGGGTCTGAGTGTTCAACAGTCACTTGTTCTCCATACTTGGATCAGATGAGGGTCTCTGCTTTAATCTTTGTCACAGACAGAGAGAGAGTAGCACTAGTCTGTGAGCATAGACATAAATATTTAGAGGGAATTTTGGCCATATAGCTATTTAGAGAACCAATGTTTATATGGCATGTACCTTTAATCCCAGCATCTGGAAGACAGAGGCAAGAGGTTTGTGAGTCTAAAGCCAGTTTGGGGTACATAATGAGACCCTATGTCAAAACACAAAACACAAGGAGTAGCTTCATGGTAGAACACTTACCTAGTACATGCAAAATCTCAGATAGCTGCTTGACACTACATACAGACTCACAAAGACACACAGACACACACACAAATACGTCCTTATACACATAGACACATGTACACACAGAGACATACACACACACACACACACACACACACACACACCTGTATATGCACACATACACACATGCATGCACACAAAGACAAACATACACAGATGTATGTATATACCAACACACACAGATGTATGCATACATGAATATACACACACTGTATTGTGCTTAAAAGAGTAGCACATGGTCACTACCCAAGTGTACTGGCCTGTTTTGTGTGTCAACTTGACACAAGCTGGAGTTATCACAAGAAAGGAGACTCCCTTGAGGAAATACCTCCATGAGATCCAGCTGTAAGGCATTTTCTCAATTAGTGATCAAGGTGGTGCCATCTCTGGACTGGTAGTTCTGCATACTATAAGAAAGCAAGCTGAGCCAAGCCAGGGGAAGCAAGCCAGTAAGCAGCACCCATCCATGGCCCTTGCATCAGCTCCTGCCTTCAAGTTCCTGCCCTGTGTGAGTTGCTATCCTGACTTTCCTTTGGTGATGAACAGTAATGCTGAAGTATAACCTGAATAAACCCTTTCACCTCCAACTTGCTTCTTGGTCATGATGTTTTGTGTAGGAATACAAACCCTGACTAAGACACCAAGCAAGACAAGATCTTATTATTATCAGACTAGAAATGTTCATTAGACCAGAATTCACAGTGTGACTTAAAGTGTATTTATTGACTACACCAATGTCTTATGGTGGGAAAATGCAATAGAGATCCCTTTGTTTCCTATAACCCAGGCCTCTACTTCTGCTGGTCCCATTGTCGCCACTCCTTCACTGGGTACACCTCATAGTAGCTGCTCAGGAGTTAAGATACTTTCTCCTTTCTTCTCTCTATGGTTCCAAGGAACCACATGCTTGTTTTTTTATAATGAAGAACTCAGAGACAGGTTAAGAGGTTAGTAAAGCAGGAAGGGGCAATGCTGGGAGTTCTCATGGCTTTTCAGTGTTTCCCTGATTCTACCCCATATATGCCTAGGCAATCTTATCTCTATTCCTCAGCACTCTCCTGCTGTGACTTCCTCAGCCACTTTTTAAACTCTTGTTCAAAGACTTACTTATTACTCTTACATAGCTCATACCCTGTATAAATAATGAAATATGAAGGGACATGTACCCATTTCAAAATGCAAATGATTTCCAAAATATATTTAGGAACAACTAAATCATCCCCCTTCTATCTTGTATCTGTGCTCATGACCAGTACCTAGCTAGAAGATTCTTTTGTCTTGGACTGATGTAAGCTGCTAAATTGTTTGTGAAGGAGCTTGGGAGTGAGTAGGGCAAAAAGAAAACCGTCACAGGTGATGAGTGGAAGAATTTCAGAATTTCTTAGATTACATCTATTAAATAGATGAACAATTCCATTTGATCATGAGTCTAACCAGTTCCAAGTAAGGATATGGAAAAGTTCACCTGGTAAATGGTATCAAGGAATGGTCCCTGATGGCATTTTCTGAGGGAGGCACAAGAAAGAAGATTTCCAGTTGGTACCACTTACAATTTTAAGGCCATGGGGCTTAGGGTTCAGCCTAGAAACAGCCATCCTTTTTCAGTGGCTCTCCCATCTTCTAGGCTAGGGGACTTTTGATTTTGGAACCAGATCAACATTATTCCCATTCCATGGATGAGAATGTTGACATGCTGTGAGATGACAGTGAGTACTTATGCTTTGGACCTGTCCCTGCATGGCAGTGATGAATTAAGGGGCACAATGAATGACAATGAACAATTCAATCCATCCTAGGACTGCAGGTTACCGGGGTCCCAGAATAGATATTCTCCGACAAAGCATCCTTCTCCCACTATTCAAAGACATATCCCTCTATCTGGCTGTATATCACAGTACCTACTGGTAAGGAAAGCACATACACCTTCCACACTACACACCAATGGCAAATCAGGAGCCAGCTCTCTGGCAAGCAATCTAATTGTCTTCAATGATCTGTGTTTCCAGATTTGTTTATAAACTGGAAAAATCGACAAATTGCGGACCATCTGCACATAACTCTGTGCTAATGAATGCAGGCATCTTGCAGACCCATAGGCTCATTGCCTCCCAAGTAACTAGTTTCTTCACATGTTCCTAAGCAAGGCTGTTCATCTGAAGCAGGGAAGCAGAAACCAGATGAGGAATTATTTCTCTGCAGGGTGAGAGCCAGATGCCAGCAACCTTTGAAAATGTTAAGCCTCCCTGTTGAAAATATGACTTGCCAGCATGATGTCATAGGGAACAGTGATGCAAATGCCTGTGACCCTCCTGCAATGCTAAATGGAAAATTTTTTTATCTCTTTGTTAAGAGCCTAAGTAGGAACTTCCAGCTCTGCCAGTCTTTCATAAAGGAATTTCTAGAATCACACTGCTATGTCGAGGATCCTATGCTCTGTGATGTTCTCTGTCACTTTCATGAGAAAGCGCAGCCAATTGCAAGACATTTATGTGTCAGCACGCACAAGGAGCCCTGGAAGCCCAGTGCGAGGGGAAAAGAGTCATCAGAGGGCATTGAGCTCCACTATTGTGATGCTGCCTACAGAGCTCAAGTTGGGCAATGCACCTTAGTTTTTCAGAGAGGAGGGACTAACCTGAATCTGGAGGTGGTGCATGCTTTGTCACATTGGTCCTGTAAGAAATCCCTGGCTCTGGGCTTTCTTGAGGTGATGATGGTCAGACCCTGACTAGCAAGGACTCATTTACACAGGCCTTTTCCTCTACATTTTTCCTCAGCTTGTGCTCATACATAATTCCTGTCATAATGGCTGAATATCCTGTAAGTCTGAAGACCTCTCTACAATATATTAAAAGCAAGAGATTTTTAAAGCAAAAATGAGTTCGTTTTCATTTTTTATTCTACTAATACTTATTTTTTTTAAAAGAAAGACCAATGTTACTAGCAAAAGTGGGAAAACAAAAGGAGGCTTAAAATGTCTTTTTTTTTTTTAAGAAAAAAAAATGAGAGTGAGCTCATTTCTGTATGGAAATGGAGTAGTCTGTTAATACACAGACAATGAATCGGTGCCTTGTACCCAGTACCACTGCACTAATTTATGTTCCCTACTTAGCCCCAGGACAGTAGAGTTTGCAAGTAAAGAATATAACTAATTCTCTCTCTCTCTCTCTCTCTCTCTCTCTCTCTCTCTCTCTCTCTCTCTCTGCTTGTGTGTGTGTGTACATTAGAAACACTTATATAATCAAAAATATTTTAAAGTTTCTCTAAGTGACAAAAAAAAACCATAAAAGTGCAATCTGTCAATTTTATAAGCCCAGAAAATAGCAAACTGATTACCTCCTAAAGATCCTGCCATCAGTTAAATGGATAAACTATTAGGTTACTATAAAAGGTCCTACCATTAGGAATGCACTAATGTATTGACGGTTTATAGACACAGTTTAGATTGATGAACTGACTGCAGTCACAGCACCGCTAACACCCAGTGTAAGAGAAAGGCATCTGAACACCTTAGAACATATGTGCACACGTGTGTATAGCTAAGTCGGAACACCTTAGAACATATGTGCACAAGTGTGTATAGCTAAGTCGGTGGACCACTTGGTGTGGCCAATATATATGATAGATCACATTGTACATTCTGCATCTCTGGGGGCTCTGTTGTCACATACAGAGCAGGGCAAGAATACTCTCCCTTGTGGCCCAAAGACAGTGGGTTCATGCATGGCCTCATGTCTGTAGCTGAAGGGCTCCAAATCTGCTGCTGAGAATCCTTCACTTCTGTGCCAGTCCCAGGATCTTTTGTCCTTTATCAGTATTTCATTTTGGGTTTTCAGATGAGCTTTGAATTGAAGAAACATTCCCTGGCTAAATGTAAAGTTCAAAACTGCTATACTACATGATAAATAAAAGAGATGCTTTAAAGCCAAGGTGATTTTTTTTCACATTAAAAATGCTTTTCCTGCTGGGTGTGGTAGAACATGCCTTTAATACTAGCACTCAGGAGGCAGAGGAAAGGCAGGCGGATTTCTGAGTTTGAGGCCAGCTTGGTCTACAAAGTGAGTTCCAGGACAGCCAGGGCTATCAGAGAAACCCTATCAAAAAAAAAAAAAAAAAAAAAAAAAAAAAAAAAAAAAAAAAGCTTTTTTAAAAATGTGCAACTACTAGTAGTAAACTAACCTCTATAAGGTCTTAAATATGCATATAGTGCTATAAGGTCTTAAATATGCATATAGTGCATCTCTGATATTTTTAAGCATGTGTGTGTTTATGACTGTGTTTTCTTTATACAAATCTGTAACACTACATAGTTTTGTATTTTAGTTTTCATATTTGTTTTAATACCTGCATAATGCTGAATTAAGTTACTGGGTCAGGATTAGTTTTCAAGTTCTGTTGTTTGACAAGATTTTCTTCCCTCCTTTCTCCCACACTCCCTTCTTTCCTTCCTCCTTTTTTATTGTCTTTTTTCTAACAAAAATAATTCACTGAGATCAAATTTTCATCTCCATTCCTGTCTGTTTAGTTTTATGACAACTTGACATAAACTAGAATCATTTGATGAGAAAGGTTCTCAATGGACAAAATGCTTCCATAAGATTGACCTGTATGGATACGGTCGGGATCATAGAATCAGAGGTGAGGAAGACACAACATCTGTCCCAACACGGGGAGTAACTGGGCTCAGCAGGACCCAGATTCTCAGTAATTCCACCAGACCAGTGACTCAATTTCCTTCCAGTCAATCTGGGCTGGTGCCCTGAGCAGAACTTGGGTGCAAATTCCACAGCTAATCCCACAACACCCAGAGGAAGCTCCATTCCCAGGAACTCTAACATGCCCAGGATCACAGGAGTTTGATCACACCAGGATCTCAGAGTTCCAGAGGCAGATTGATTCCCAAGAGCTCTGACACACCCAGGATCTCAGGATCACAGGATCCCGAAATCACAGGATCACAGAGACACCTTGACTCTGAGAAGTTCTGACACAACCAGGATTACAGGAGGGACAGGCTCCAGTCAGACCTAGCAAGGGAAGGTAGCACTAGAAATAATCAGATGGTGGGTGGCAAGAGTAAGATCATAAGCAACAGAAACCAAGGTTTCTTGGCATCATCAGAACCCAACTCTCCCACCATAGCAAGTCCTGGATACACCATCACACCAGAAAAGCAAGATTCAGATCTAAAATCACTTCTCATGATGATGATAGAAGATATTAAGAAGGACATAAATAACTTCCTTAAAGAAATACAGGAGAACACAGGTAAAAAGCTAGAAGCCCTTAAAGAAGAAACACAAAAATCCCTTAAAGAATTACAGGAAAACACAATCAAACAGACGAAGGAAATGAACAAAACCATCCATAATCTAAAATTGAAAGTAGAAACAATAAATAAATCACAAATGGAGACAACCCTGGTGTTAGAAAACTTAGTAGTCATAGACACAAGCATCACCAACAGAATAAAAGAGATAGAAGAGAGAATCTCAGGTGCAGAAGATACCATAGAAAACTTTGACACAACAGTGAAAGAAAACACAAAAAGCAAAAAGCTTCTAACCCAAAACACCTAGGAAATTCAGGACAAAATTAGAGGACCAAACCTAAGGATAATAGGTATAGAAAAGAATGGAGATGCTAAACTTAAAGGGCCAGTAAATATATTCGACAAAATTATAGAAGAAAACTTACCTAACCTAAAGAAAGAGATGCCCATGAACATACAAGTGGCCTACAGAATTCCAAATAGACTCAACCAGAAAAGAAATTCTCCAGACACGTAATAATCAGAACAACAAATGTACTAAATAAAGAAAGAATTTTAAAAGCAGTAAGGGAAAGAAGTCAAGTAACATACAAAGGCAGGCCTATCAGAGTTACATCAGACTTCTCACCTAACCTAAAGAAAGAAGAGCCCATGAACATACAAGAAGCCTACAGAACTCTAAATAGAGTGGACCAGGAAAGAAATTCCTCCTGTCACATAATAATCAAAACACCAAATGTACTGAACAAAGAAAGAATGTTAAAAGCAGTAAAGGAAAAAGGTCAAGTAACATATAAAGACAGACCTATTAGAGTTACACCAGACTTCTCACCAGAGAGTATGAAAGCTAGAAGTTCCTGGACAGATGTCATACAGACCCTAAGAAAACACAAATGCTAGCCCAAGCTAATATACCCAGCAAAACTCTCAATTACCATAGATGGAGAAACCATGATATTTCATGACAAAACCAAATTTACACAACATTTTTCCACAGATCCAGTCCTACAAAGTATAATAGATGGAAAACACCAACACAAGGAGGGAAACTACACCCTAGAAAAAGGAAGAAAGTAATCTTTCAACAAACCCACACAAACATAATTCCACCTCAAACAATAAAAATAACAGGAAGTAACAATCACTTTTGTTTAATATCTCTTAAAATGAAAATTAATATAGCCAATATATCCTAATCAATTGAAATTAAAAAAATATGAGGGACTAGAAATTTGTTGACTGTCATCCAGTGGTCTCTCTAATTTGGTAATTGGAGATATAGGTCTAATATTGTACATTCCATATACACTTTTTGCTTTTTTGTATGTGACAGTGTCTTGCTGTGTACCACATAATGGTCTTGAAATCATGCTTCCCCTATCTCAGCCTCTCTATTAGTAGCATTGTTTATTTGATGTTTTTACACTATACTGTAGTTTTCAGAACAGCTTACATATTTAAAAATTATTTATATAGCCAAAAGAAACTTAGACAATTAATTTGGGAGGTGGCTTGTAAGAGAACAACAAAGACTGAGAATGAATGTTTTGCTTCATATTTATAATTATAGTATCAATTTTGAAGAAGCAGACCTTATAAATTACTCTTTTTCTAAAATGAATGCTTTTCAAAATCAACACAGCCAGTGAACCAGAATCTTACCCTCACCTAATGTCTGTGCTGCCCTCCAAGCAGAACCATTGTTCATTGAAACATTTGATGAATGACTTCATGGATAGACAATCTTAATACACACATCATTTCTTAAATGAATGTAATGTGTTCCCTGGGGGTTTGAGAATAATGACTCAACTCAAATAGCTTTGACCATAGCAGGAAATATGTATCCAAATAATCATGCCTACAATTCATTCCTTGGCGCGGCACAACTGTCAACTTTTAGGTTAGCTACTATGGAGGTAAAATCCTTTGGTGATGTGAGATATATTGAAGTATAGCATTCTTACAATGAATTCCAATGTCTAAAAATTGTTCTTATTTTGGGTTTATACCACAGTAAGAGCCAATATTTTAAAGCTCTACTAAAAACAAAACAATCAAACAAGCAAAAAGACTTTATGTATTTATCTTCATCTAATAACATGTCCATCATTTTTATGATTGGTAATATATATATATATATATATATATATATATATATATATATATATATATATATATATCTGAATATAATAAAATAGTTTAATAAAATAAAGTTGTCAAAAAATATTGACCTATATGGAATTCTATTGGGTATTTTATTGACTGGCTGGCTGGTTGGTTGGTGGGTGGGTGGGTGGTTGATTGATTGATTGATTGATTGATGTGGGAGAGCCAAGTCCATTGTAGCTAGTGCTAACTCTGGAAAAGTGATGTTGAGTTGTATAACAGAGCAGACTGAAAGCCAAGCATCATACTACATGCCTTTAATCTCATCATTTGGGAGGCAGAGACAGGAGGATCTCTATAAGTTTGAGCTCTGCCTTGTCTACATATTGAA
The DNA here is from genome assembly GCA_902729485.2 of Mus minutoides. Taxonomy (NCBI): domain Eukaryota; kingdom Metazoa; phylum Chordata; class Mammalia; order Rodentia; family Muridae; genus Mus; species Mus minutoides. The sequence continues at coordinate 891,926 of LR749791.1, read as the reverse complement.
TTCCAAAATAGCCAATACTATATAGACAAACCCTGAAGAAAAAAAGAAAGAAAGGAAGAAAGGAAGAAAGGAAGGAAGGAAGGAAGGAAGAAAGAAAGAAAGAAAGAAAGAAAGAAAGAAAGAAAGAAAGAAAGAAAGAAAGAAAGAGGAGGGAGGGAGGGAGGGAGGGAGGGAGGGAGGAAGGAAGGAAGGAAGGACAGAAAGAGGGAAGGAAAGAACAAACACTGAGAAGACCTGAGAAGCAAGCCAATAAGCTGTATTTCTCCATGGCTTCTATTTTAGTTCTTGTCCTGAGATTCTGCCTTGACTTTTCCAACCAAAAGAGTATGATCTGAAAGTTATAAGCTTAAATAAACTCTTTCTTCACCAAGTTATTTTAAGTGTTGGTGTTTTATTACAGCAATAGAAATCCTACCTAGTACAATCCCTAATACTTTCTTTTGGCAAATTCGTAATGGCAAAAGAATATGCTAGAAAATTATTTATTAATATACTAAGTATTAATATTTTTAGTACTACCCTGTATAGATACATTTAGAGAAAAGTTATAGCAAAATGAGGTGAGGGGGAATTTTTTGCTTAGAAGCATGGCTAGGTAAGGCATCTCAAAGACTTTCAAGTAAATGCAACCATGGGTGCCTCAGCAAAAGTCCTCTAGGTCAAGAATCTTAAGTGGAAAGAGCTTGCCTTGAATTTCTAAAAAGGATGAAGTCTAGTCTGACTAGAGAGGAGCAGGTTAGGTGAGGTGTGACTGGAAGGTCTGATAAAGGAAAACCACAAAAGGGTTCCTTCATCTAGAGAAGAACTGAAAACGTTAAATAATTTCTAACTGAAATGTGACAGTATCTGATCCTTGAGGCAGTATCTAGTATAGAGGCAGGAATGGAAGTAGCAGGCAGACCAGTTAGCCATTGGGCAGCTACAGAAATTCCAGAAGCAATGGGGGAGGGGGGATAAGTAGAAGATAAACTGCTCTGTAATGTGGTCCCAGTAAAAGCTGAAAACAACAAAAACCACACAAAGAAAAGATTGTATTCGGTGGGATTGGGAGTGTCAATGGTTTTTGTTGTTGTTTGTTTGTTTGTTTGTTGTTGTTTGTTTGTTTGTTTCTTGGATCGCATGCTTGTATTTGTTTTTTGTCTTGTTTTTTGAGAAAACTTTGTCTATGTGTGTGCTCACATGCATGCAAAGGAGTCTAGCGCATCCATTTGTCATCACCTACCTAACAATGAGTTTACAAGCACATACCACCACACTGTCTTTTTTTTTAAGATGGGTTTTATGTTCTCAAACTTACAAAGCAAACAATTTACCAATTGAGTTATCTCCATATTCAAGAAAAACTACATTATCATTTAAATTACTATTAGCGATATAGAATACATACTGCTTAATTGTCATGTGCATCTTAATGTTATCGCCTTAATGAACTATATATTCACCTTTGTGCTATGTTTATGGGGTGAATTTTGATCAAGATAAAGGAAGTCTCAGCTTATTTCTATCATTTTTCCTCATCCATATTGACCCTTTCCCCATCAATTGTATAATTCAGTTGGCCTAGTTTATTTCATGGGTGATTGTTTTGTTGTTCTTTCTTTAAGTTTTCAATCTGGAAATAGTTCTCTACTTAGTGACTATTGCTTTGAATTTCTCAGTTCTAAGATTTTCAGGAAACCTTGCCTTGGCTTGAATTGAAGGCACTGGGACTCTTGGATTCAGTCTCCAGGAGCACAGACCACAGGATTCTAGACTCTAAAACTGATTTGCTTATGGAGAGTCACTGGATTCTCTGTCTCTACCATCTTTGGAAGAAGAATATGAAGCAAGAGGACAACATATAAGAAGGGCTTTCTAAGCGCTACCACTAGCAAAACTCAGGAATTAGCTCTTTAACAGGCACTTTACAGCAGAATTTCTGAGCCAGGAGATTGGAGGCAGAGCTGTAGCTCTCAGACATACTTGTTGACCATCTTGTTATTTGCAATGACTTTGGAGTGAGAATGATTTAAAAATCACCGATTCTGTTCCCTCTGAGAGGGGCTTTCATCTCAGAGGTTGGTGACAATGTTGCTTTAGTCTCAGCTTTTGTTGAGAATTTTATTTCTTATGTATGTCTTGCCATTCAAAGGAAGGCCTTGGAAGAAGGTTGCCTTTCAATTTGGAAAAATGGGTTTACTGGGGCCATCATTACAATCTCTGACGCTCAGTCAGTGTTTGTATTACTTATTATATAGATCACCAAGTGACATGGAAAACTACTTTGACAGTAAAAAATTTAAAGACATTGTGCTATAGACTACTAATATTCAGATGGGTTGTAAAGTAGTTTCACTGTGTTGGTTAATAGAGCCATACTCCTTGGCTCTGCATGATTCATAATTGGATGTCTTTAGGGATTCATAGGGTTGGTAATGTGATATGCTTCTTATCTCATGGTCTGGATAGCTCTGAGTTGCAGCTCTATATTCATTCCTCTGGGGATCCAAGCTCTTTCTTTTGGCATTTGGTATTGTTTCTTCTTCCTAAATTGCTGCCTTGTTGGGTTAATTTGAGATGATGATGATGATGATGATGATGATGATGATGATGATGATGATGTTGTTGGAATCAGAACACTCATGAATGGGCAGTCCTTTTGGCAAATATTGCTGATACCATGATTGCGTTTTCATTTGGTAAATGATTCCCTTTTCATAGAGATCAGTACATCTTCACTGTGCTGAACTCTACGTTACGTGACAGATACAACTTATAAACAATAAAGTTGAATTATTTAGGTTTAGAAACAAAATTAAATGAGGCATCTTACGGTAAAACCAGCCCTTAATTAGCTATGCTAATAGTGAGCCAAGCATGGCTGAATGTCTCCTGTGAAACATGCTCTCTGTGATCTTCTTAGCATACTTACTGCCCTTGGAGGAATAACCCAAAGAATCAAACATACATACACACACATACACACACACACACACACACACACACACACACACACACACACACACATGCAGGGGAGGCGTATATGAAAAGAGAAAGAAAGGGAGGGAGGGAAAGGGAGAGAGAGAATGGTTCTCCAACTCATGGGAATCCTGATTCTATAATAAATTATAATTTTCATACATTTATCAGAATAGTTGATAGTCTGAACTAAATGTCATGTTTGCCCATGCTGTCCCAAGACAGTGAAGATGTTTGGAGCAGAAGGCAAAGGCAGAAAGGACACAGTTATACCATGGAAGATTACCGTTCTTAATAACTTAGGAACTAAGTGTGGTATACATCCACTGAGGAAGAATAGGGAATGGAGAACTTCCACCTATGTTTTCCTCATGTGTCCCAGGAAATAAGAGCTGAAAAACAATAGGAGCCAAGTGGAATTAAAAGGTAGAAAGTGTTTTCCCAAGAACATGCCAAGAGCAAACAAATCAGAGGTAGATGATAATGGGGCAGTGTGCTGCTTCCAAAGCCCAGATGGGCTCCATTGAACTTGTGGGAAAGTAATAACTCAGAAAAATGGATCGCCAACTCTGGAGAATTATGAGAGTTAAATGTTTGATTCTATGATTGCTCAAACCTGATTTTCTTTAGCTTGTCTACATCATTGGGCTTCTATCAAACACTGAATGAAAACATATTTACTTGACACTTTGCTGAATGAAATATTCTCTTAACACAAAGTACAAGTCCAAAAATATATGTGTTGAGACTTCCAAGTTACACTGCCCAGCTTTCCTTTCTCCTCCTCCTCCTCCTCCTCCTTCTCCACTGGGTTAACAACAAAAGAAAATTACCTAATTGTTATCATTGGTGCTCTGATATATTCAGAGAAAATTGGTCAAAGTCACTAAGATATTTAAGGTCTTTTTTCCTACTTTCAGTTTGTTAGCTCAAGTGTCTGTTTCCTAAATAGAGCCAGTAACCAGACAGGTTGTAGAATACAAAGAAGCAAATTCACCACACTTCTGTGTGTTTTATTTGTTTTTCTCGTAGCATATCACAAGTCCACATCTGCTGTTCCCAGAAGAGAGTTTATTTTTTTGATAACTTGTACACATCCTTTTCTGCCTTTAGGTGGAATGGCTGAAAAATGAGGAGCCCATTGACTCCGAACAGGATGAGAACATTGACACCAGGGCTGACCATAATTTGATCATCAGACAGGCCCGGCTGTCAGACTCAGGGAATTACACCTGTATGGCAGCCAACATCGTGGCCAAGAGGAGGAGCCTCTCAGCAACTGTGGTAGTCTACGGTAAGACCAGCCCAAAGGCCAGGAAGGCATAGGGGGGCTAAGAACCAGAGATTTAGAGAGCCATGTACTCTATTAACACTTCCCAGGGCAAGAGCCAGGAGGCTCCTAGGTCTGTTCACAGAGTACTGTCCAACCTCACCCCTCTGCCAGGTGAGAAAACATTCCTGACACTATTAATGTGTTTTCTGATCCATTTGGTCTTGAGCTGTTGTGAGACAACTAGTAGTAGTTTCAAGTTCTCTCTCTCTTAAAAAATAAAAAAAAAAAATAGTAAGTTTTTTTCATTTCCATTGAGTTTATATTGGGAAAGAATCATAACGGGAAATTTAGGCTTCCACCTTTACAAACTGCCAGTCAGTTCCTCTCCTACCAGATGAAATGCAGAAAACCAAATATTGTTGTTTGCTGATGATCTCCGGCATTATATAAAGGCAGTTTTCAACTACTTAAGTAAAGGCTTTTCTTTCTAGAATAGAAGAGCCATGGGATTTATATTTGAAGCACTTAAAAGTAATAGAAATTCAAATTCTGGTATTTTCTTTTTATACTCCGGACGTTCAAGTGCCTTAGAGATCTGCTGATGAGTTCTACCCATTTTTTAGTAGTTTCCTTCAAAGCATATTCTCAGAAGAATAGAAGAATAGGGAACATTGTTGCCTCACAACAGAGCAGCCAGTGGAACCCTGAACCATCTCTTCCTCCCCAGATACCTGACTCACAGTACCTGGCGCAGTGGCTGGCACATAGTAGGCCATCAATACAAACCTTTCTCCTTTTTTTCTCCCCTCCCCATTTTTGTCTCTCAGTGAATGGAGGCTGGTCTTCCTGGACAGAGTGGTCAGCCTGCAATGTTCGCTGTGGTAGAGGATGGCAGAAACGTTCCCGGACCTGCACCAACCCCGCTCCTCTCAATGGTGGGGCCTTTTGTGAGGGAATGTCAGTGCAGAAAATAACCTGCACGGCTCTTTGTCCTGGTGAGATATACACAGATTCCCTTCTCCTTGTAATTCGCCAATGCTGTTAAGGTGCTGTGGAACAAGCAATGTACACTTCCAATTACCCTGGTCCAAGGTTTTAGACCATTGCCTCTGTCCGAGGTGCTGATTCTAAATTCATTGTAATGTTAAGAACATGGGTGAAACCCTTTCTACAAGGTTTGTGATCCTGGTGTTGGTTGGACTAAGCCACCACCTTCTCCCCTTGACTTTCCCACTTGATGGCATGTACTTGAGTACAGTAACCAGGGATTGGGTAATCTGCCTTCAAGCACAAAATAGCAACTACCCAGAACTTGACCTTTTATCAGGTTCAGGGTGGTAATTATTTGCCATAAAATCGGCACATTGTCCACGGCAGTGGTGTGCATTTATGCCTAGCCTTTCTTTCCAAGTAGTTGAAGATCTCATTTTACTGAATGTGTCTCCTATCAATTCTTTTGTTCTCTCTTCCTGGCTGTAACCCAGTTGACACAATGAAAATTAGATGAATTACACGGTGGCTTTCTTTATAGAAAGCGTGTCCTCCAACAGAGAATATAACTTCTCTAGAGTTTCATATGCACCACATAAATTTAATTTCAAGAACCTTGTCCAGAGCCTCAAATCTTTAAATTTTCAATTTGAGTTTATTTAGAAGCAGAGGTGAGACTGATCAACAGCGAGTCTCCAGAGTTTAATTTGTCCTTGTATTTTGTAAACGTTTATTGAATGCTAACTACGTGCCAGGTACTGTGCAGGATGCTTTCATACATGCCATGCCATTTACCTCTCCATTGTGACTTTATTGTCCCCAGATGACAGAAGTAGTCCATTGAAGCCCTGTGACTTACTTTCTCAGCTGACAAGTTCGTAAAACCAAGACTAGGACTCAGACATTTTTTTGATACAAATTCAGTACTTTTTAAAATTTTTCCTTTTTTTCCCCCTAACTAATTGGTTTAGATTAAACCTTGTACCTCTTAACCTACATAAGCATGGCGAAAAATATTCCTAGGAGGTAATGGGGCAATTGCCTCAAACATCTGTCCTAGTCTCTTGGGTTGATATTTAATGGAATTAAGTTCAGTCTTTTCATTTCAATGTACAACAGCAATCTATGACCCAAGAAATCTATTTCTGTAGGTTCTGCCATCTTGGGGTTTCAGTGACCTGTTTTCATTTAACACTATAAGTTCATGGGAGTTTAAATTTTTATTGTTTAGGGGACTTGGGGACTTAAAATAAGTCTACTCTATTTACCACTCTAAACTGTAAGCCCACACTGCATTAACAGATGTCCTGAGGTTCAGCACATAGTTGCCTATCCATCAGTGATGCTCTTGTGCATGAAAGACTGGGAAAGAATGGGTACTGACCTTATTAGCCAATTAAAAATTTTCAGTCAGTCAACCATTTGCCTAAATTCAGTCATTGGTCTTATCCAGATATAGCTTTAATTAGAAAATGAACTCTTACAGGAAAGATATCTTGATCTGTTGGTTTGCTCGTATTGGGGTGGCAGTCTATTTAAGGTGTGGGGTAAGCCTTCCTATAGCTTCTGATTCTTGGTAATGGTGGCATCTGTTGTTTTCCTTTGAAGTGGACGGCAGCTGGGAAGTGTGGAGTGAATGGTCAGTCTGCAGCCCAGAGTGTGAACATCTCCGTATCCGTGAGTGCACAGCTCCACCCCCAAGAAATGGGGGCAAGTTCTGTGAAGGCCTCAGCCAGGAATCTGAAAACTGCACAGATGGTCTCTGCATTCTAGGTAACACCATCTATTTGATGTTCTCAGTATTTGTGGTGATGTGCATGTATCTGCATGTTTCTAGAAAAATGCCCCAATCATTAACTGGGTTTAGTAAAACAGCAGAAAGTCAGCAACTAGCAAAGATAAGGCAGACATACACAAACACACATACATACATACATACATACATACATACATACACACACAAATATATGTGTCTATATAATATAATATATGCATATATACATTATATTATATACATATATATTATATAGTGCTGAAAAGCACATGAGTTCATTCATACATTCATTCTTGGTACAAACAGAGAGAATTGTTTTTGTTTTTGTTTTTATCCTGTGATGTTCAGGGGATGAAAGCTTAGTGTTTATGCATACTAGACTAGTTCTCATTACTGGACCACATCCTTAGGCCAGGTGAAGTCATTTCCAATATTTTATTACAACCTAATCAGGCAATATAGTCAGAATAAATATCTAAAATTTAAGACTTTTAGGAGCTACCACTTGTAAGTTTAGAGAAACCCTGATACTGATTGCTTTGAATTTGTATCTCAAAAGAACTTTATAAAATTTTAAATCTCTTAATACATCTTTAGAGTCCAAGGTTCTCTGGCAAGGAAAATGTTGCAACTGCATTTGGCCAATGGTGGAGGGAGGATGAATGAACCCTGGTGATAGAAGTTTTGTCTCACATTGGTCTGGTAGAGTAGGGAATAGAATGTTCGTATCTCAACACCCAGGCCTTTTATTTTTAATATCACATTGTTACTACCTCCAAGTGACTCTTTGGTGAGGTTTGAAGGTCGGGAAGGATCTTTTCCAGTCAAGGAGAAGCCATTTTAACATGGTGATTTCCTTTATTAATATCATGATTCCAGCCAACTTACTTGACTCCTTTTACTATAAATACTAAAACATATCTACCTTCATTTATTAGCAGAGGCATATGTTGACAGGACACATCTGAATCTTTCATGAAATAGAGTATATACTCAAAGAACTCCCACTAATATGAACTAATCTGTATTGATATTTGTCTTAGTCAGGGTTTCTATTCCTGCACAAATATCATGACCAAGAAGCAAGTTAGGGAGGAAAGGGTTTATTTTGCTTACACTTACATACTGATGTTCATCACCAAAGAAGTCAGGACTGGAACTCAAGCAGGTCAGAAGGCAGGAGCTGATGCAGAAGCCATGGAGGGGTGTTCTTTACTGGCTTGCTTCCCCTGGCTTGCTCAGCTTGCTCTCTTATAGAACCCAAGACAACCAGTCCAGAGATGGTCCCACCCACAAGGGGCCTTTCCCCCTTGATCACTAATTGAGAAAATGCCTTACAGCTGGATCTCATGTAGGCATTTCCTCAACTGAAGCTCTTTTCTCTATAATTCCAGCTGTATCAAGTTGACACAAAATTCGCCAGTACAATATTTTATAGTCCCTTAAAAATGAGACTGGGGTCATTCATGTCTTCTAGAACTAGGTTGCTTACTTGAATACTCCTTGCATGACATCTAGCAAAGAAATATCACATCTTAGTTGGTCATAATCAATTGTAGAGTATATGCTACTTTTCATTATGAAAAATGAAAATACTTCTGGTCAATCTATTTCTTTGCATTCTTGTGACTGGGTGTTCTTGAAGGAAAGTACATACTAAGTGTTGTGTTTTCAGAATAAATCTGCACAGTTCATGCATTGTTTAAAATGGTTAACGCATTAAACTCAACACATTGATATTCACATTACCTTTATTCCTGACACAAGTATCTACCACCTACACATGTCAGACCCCATCCAAGGGGTGATGATCACAGATGATATAGTCAGAAAGTTCAGTGTTGAAACCTTTGTGTTCTCCATTAAATGCATACCAGCCATCTACTTTTGCATACACTCATTAGTAAGATAGTTCAGGAAACATGTTTCCAACAACTCTTGAACATCACCAAACTTTTCTGCATCATGGCTCAAGATGTGTGGCTGCTTTTTCACCTTATGGACAGGCTTTTAAAGTGATGCGGTTAGGATTAGGGTTTTCATATGTCTTTTAAAAGATGATGCCACTATAGACATATGGCTTCTAGTTGAATTTCAGATAACTATAGTAATAGGCATTCCTATAAATCACATATTGAACTTGAATATATGACTTTAAGCTTAGTCGTCTGTGATGTAATGTGATAGTTAGTCATGCAAGACATAGTTGTTGACACTTAATGTGAGAAGTAAAGGTTAGAGTGTGGGTGACTATAAGTTGTATTTGTGCCATGATTCATGTTTCTTCACCAGTTGAGGAACAGTCCTGTTTAATGCTGAAAGAAATGATCAGCACTGATGGTGAGCTGCTAAGAAGAGACCCCACTTTATGCAACAGATATAGACTACAAAGGGAGACCCTTATCACAAAATACCAAAAATAAAATAAAATGAGCAATTGAATCAATCAATACACACATAATGAATGGAGAGGAAGCGGGATTCTTTGGGAAGGAAAGGGGAGCATTAAAGGGAGAGAAATGGAAGTAAATTGAAGCTTTGAACACCAACAAGCCCAGAAATCTCAGTGACTGTCCCAGTGCCAAGTCCAAAGGCTGGCTAAGTGCTACAAAACCAAGAAGACGTGATGTGTCAGGTCAAAGGCCAAAAGGCAGGAAGAGCTAAAATTTTAGTTCAGAAACTGTCCAGGAAGACAATTCTCTATCGCTTCTGTTAGGGTCGTTTTTTTCTTTCTTTGTAAGTCTTGAACTGATTAGTGAGGACTACGTATGTCAAAATGTCATGTGCTGAGTTTCTAGATTTAGAAGCTACTGTCATTACCAACATTCTGACACAAAATGTCTAGAATAAAGCAAAACCAGATAGCTGGTGGTTCATGACCAAATGAGGACATCACAACTCTTCATCATAAATATATATGTATACTTAGGACTTTTTTTAAAGAGTGGTCTTTCTTATTTGGGCAGTTGTTGGCTATAACTGAGACAGTGGCTTTAAGTAATTTATTGATTGAACAAAGCCTTTTTTCCCTGGACACTGATAATGTGTAGGTTTCATCAAACAGAGGCAAATTTCTGATAACCCACTTTGCATATTGCTATAATGAAAGTAAAATAGCCAGAAAGACACCAAGTACTATACTCAGCTTTAGAGGTAAGTGCTCTGTTAAATCCCTCATAAGTTGAAAATGCAGTATGAGCTTTACTCCTGACATTCACTCTCTTTATTCCACTAAGGGGTACTTTGTGTTCAGCATCTTTTGCCTTCGTGTGTGTGTGTGTGTGTGTGTGTGTGTGTGTGTGTGTGTGTGTGTGTTAGGATATCTGATATGTGTTTATAACTGTGAGGACTACAGTAATCAATAGTTTTAGTGTGAAAGATAGGGAAGTCAAGGAGTTTAGAGGAGAATGAACTGTATCTGCAATCTGCATATCAATTGGGAGGGTTGGCTGGTCAGAGCAGCAGGATCTACTGTCTTTCTAGACAGTGTTCACAGAGTGAGTTCAAGTTCATGGTCTTTGTGGGAAGCAGAACAGCAGTCCAGGTAAACAATTATCAGTGTTACTCTATGGTACTCTTTTATACTGTCAGACACTCTTGGTGAAACTGCTGTGCTCTCAGGGTTACACCAACACAGGTTGGCTTTGATTAAAATACCATTTAGCTACAGCTTTGGAAAATAGCAGCTTCACTGAAGGATCTAGGTCATGGTTCAACATGGGAATTTCCTTCATACTATTTTTTTTTCCTTTATGTGCCAAACATAAACCTACGGCACCTTCTTTTGGAGGTTTGACAATGACATTGTTCAGCTCTTGGATGACCTTCAATGAATTGATTCTCTTTAGCCTCCAACAAAGTATCTGAATCCCCTCTTATCCTGAGGGCTCTCTCTCTTTCTCTCTCTCTCTCTCTCTCTTTCTCTCTCTCTCTCTCTCTCTCACTCTCTCTCTCTCTCTCTCTCTCTCTCCCCTCCCCTCCAGGTGGAGCTTCCAGTTCTGAATGATTACTTTAATATTTGGGTATGATTGTTGCCTGGTCACTTGTGGCTGAATCGCAGAACCTTAGAGTGATGCTCTCATAGACAGCCACACCTAAATGCTCTCAAGAAGAAAATAAATGTCCCAAGGCTAGAGAGAGTGAGACTGGACAGTTTTTGCCAAAAGAGATGAATTCATGGATCCAAATTGCAAGCATAAACTGGACATCCAATTTCAGGGAAGAAAAATCAAGGAGCACATGTATGGCCATAGTTTCTTAAAGTAGGACTTGGGTGGCCATGTTTTCTGGGTTTAAACAGAATCTTGTAGCTGTCTGACCTCCATCCTTTCATCTTCAAAATATATCTGAGAATCATAGCTAGTACAATGTAACCTGTGTGTGCCCGTGAACAGGAACAGAAAGATTAAATGGTGGCTGTTTAAATTGATCCTATGGGATGGGAGCTGCCTTCTCTGTGGCTTTTTATTCCAATAAAAAGAAAAAAAGGGAGGGCATGGGCTTGAGAAGATTAAATGGATCTGCTTCAGAAGAAGGGATTAGCCTCTAGATGTGTGGTGTGACTAAAGCCAGAGGAATGCCAGCGGTGACTTAAAGAAAGAGGAAGTCTTCCAGGCAATGCTACCTGCAAACTAATCTGTTCATCTTGTGAAGACAGAGCATAGGTCACTCCAATATTGACAGCTTGGAACAGGACAATTGGGTTAAATGGC
>LR749791.1:729155-860330 GCA_902729485.2 Mus minutoides | reverse complement strand
GGGAGAGGGGAGGGGGAGAGGGAGAGGGAGAAAGCATTCACCCTACAGCTAAAAGACAGGTAGAAAAATCTAGGCACTTTGGTTAAATCGTTTGAGCTGTAATTATGTTTGAATTCCATGAACAGAACTACTTTGAGCCAAGCTCTTGATTTTCCTAAGCCTAAATGTATTCATCTATAAACAAAAATGATTATGTTATTACCTGTCCTTTAGAGAAGATGCAGCCCCCAGAAGGCTCACACTGCCATATCAAGCATTCCATTTATATGAAAAGTTAAACTGCACCCTGTGTAGATGATGTTTGATAGTGGAATTATTATATATTATACTTTCCATGTTCTTAAATATCAATAGTGTGGCTTTTTACATATTTCATTTAAATATGTCCTTATGTGTCTGATTACTGTGCTTCTAATAAAATGTGATATACTTGTTAAAATGAGGAAGAGGGCATATGTACATTCTTTACTTAAATGATTTTTGAGTTATAATTTGACTAATTCTGTCAGTTTAAAAAAGCAGTGTTTAGAAGAACCCATATAGTGTGTGAGTATTATTAAAATTGACCTGTCTTCATCTTCAGCATGCCTGTTAAGCCATTAAATAAATGTCTCTCAATTTTATAGCCTTAATTTGACCTAAGGATGTAGTCCCTTTCAGGAGATGGTCCAGGTGACTGACTGTAAAGGCCACATCCAGCTCTGTCACTTTATGAAGATGATAATAGCTAAGCATACTAAGGGGAAGGCTCAGGAGGAAGAAGGCCCACTTCCAGCCTGGCTGGTCCATAGGTCAACATGAATGTCCCCATCACACCAAGACAGGGACTCTCTGGTTGGCTGAATCAGAGGAAGCACCTGTTCTCTAACAAGGTGACAGCACAGAAATTTTACGAGACCATTCCACATTATTTCAACATAAACTCAAATCTCCTTTGTGAAGGAATGGAAGGAGGAATCAAATTAGCATTCATGATGTCCTTGTGTGTGTGTGTGTGTGTGTGTGTGTGTGTGTGTGTGTGTGTGTATTTGTTTGTTTCCATAGCTAATAGGAACTTCTTTCAGTAGCTGCTGATAACCATGGCCCTTTCCTGTGAGGGAAGTTTCCAGCACCTAGATTTGTCAAAAAAAAAAAAAAAAAAAAAAAAAGAAAGATTAGCTCTCTGAATTACAGATTCGACATTAACATTGTAATTAGTTCGAGATTCAACTCCACAAAACTCTGCACTAAGAAATATCCATCTGGACTGAAGAAAGATTTAATAACTGAACTCATAGAATCCTTGGGCTGTGAAAGAAATGGCAAGTCCTCGGTGGCAGAGGTGATTTAAAACTGAGCAATCTACTCTACAAAATCCAGTGGCCTCCAGGGTGTGCTCAAGGAAGCAAATGAAGGGAGATAGGGGACACCTTGTGTCTCGGTTCCACTTCCTCCCTTCGACAGCATATTAAATATATGGTTGTCTTCAAGGGAACTGGAAACAGTGACCTGTGAACTGAAGATGCCAATAGCATGGCTTCCTTCGCCTTTCACGACCTCTCCAGAATGTTGTCATCAAAGAAACCGAAATGCAAGTGGTCTCAGATGTTCATTTCACAACAATGTTAGTGTTAGGTGGAATGAGAAATTACTAGTATCACTTCGAAAAATACAATTGATAGTAAATATCTTTGAGCTAGGAGTCAAGATTCTGTGATATCCGTTCAGATGCTTTGTTAACCAGCTGTGGCTATGGGCAAGAATCATGATATTGCATCCCACGAAATAAGCACACAATGGTGTCTAAGTTCCATGGATGCTCTGAAAATGGAAAATAATTTTAGACACTTGACATTGATCTCATTCATAAGATATAAATATGGGTATGTATACAAACACATATGCCTTATGGAAGTGAGTAAGGCACCACTGAAATATCAGGATTCAGAACTTTTGTATTATTTTGAGAAGTTAATCGCATTCTTTCACACATAAAGTTAAAGATTTGAGAGGCCATTACACAGAGTACAGGGTAACTTTTAACTGAGAAATAAATTGCCCAATCCCAACGAAGGAGGATGCTAGACTCATTCAGGACCCAATTATGAAATTAAGGTTTCTTATCACCTATTATTATATATTATATAATATGTTATACATATGATATGTCATATGTATAACAATACTATTATTAGAAAGCTACCTGATGGTCATTTTACTGCTTGTGATGTAACACTTAGCACTAAGTCAGTCCGCAGATACTTAAGAGATCTTGTTTTATTCTGTTCCTGTTCTTGGTGATAAACTAAGAAAGACTGACTGCTTGTTCTGTAGTAGTAAGTAACTATGTTATGTGTCTAATATAAGGACTGCAGTAACTTCAAGAGCAAGAATGACAGGCTGGTATTCCTATCCTTAGGGAATTTGAGGCAGGGGGATGGCTCAGAAAAATCACAAAATGGGAAAAGGTTGAGGGAGGATGTTTTGAACTAGGGCTCCTCAGATTATAGTTTTTCTCGAGGAAGTGCTTTGCGAGCCAAGTTCTATCATCCACACATAGCAAGTGTCAGACATCATCTAAGCAGTGGGTAGGTCACTATAACCTTCCAGCACCCCAGATTGCATTCCAGACACTCCCTGGAGTCTGGTGAAGCGATCAGTTAAAAGTTGTTTCAGCAAAATCTTGCTGGCATATGCCCTAGTGTAGATTTTACTGAAAGGACTCTGATGTAGCTATCTCAAGAGAGGCTATGCCAGTGCCTGGCAAATACAGAAATGGATGCTCACAGTCATCTATAGGATGGAACACAGGATCCCCAATGGAGGAGTTAGAGAAAGTACCCAAGGAGCTGAAGGTGTCTGCAACCCTATAGGTGGAACAACAATATGAACTAACCAGTATCCCCAGAGCTCATGTCTCTAGATGCATATATGGCAGAAGATAGCCTAGTTGGCCATCATTGAGAAGAGAGGCCCCTTGGTCTTGCAAACTTTATATGCCCCAGTACAGGGGAACGCCAGGGCTAAGAAGTGGGAGTGGGTGGGTAGGGGAGTAGGGCATAGGGAGGGTATAGGGTACTTTCGAGATAGCATTTGAAATGTAAATAAAGAAAATAGCTAAGAAAAAAAAAAGGAAAAAAAAAAAAGTTGTTATTTCTACTCTATGGCCTGACTGTGTGGTACATGAGCACTTGGGAAATACCATCACCAGCTAATTAGCATACTCAGCACCTCTTATAAGATCCACTCTCTGAGCAAATTCCAAATGCACAGTATGATATTGACTATATTCCCAATGCTGGACATTTCATTCCAGAGCTTCCTGATCTAACTATATTAGGATTTTCCATTCATCAACCTTCGCCTCTTACCCTTGACTCACTACCAGGGCCAGCAGCAACTCTGTACTTTCTGGTCTGAGTGTGACAGTTTTAGATCCCAAATGGAAAACAAACCATGCACTATTTGTCTGTCTGTGGCTGTCTTACTTCACTTAGCATAGGAAGTCCTTACCTGACATTGTGAGTTACTCTTCTGCTAAGCTTGAAAAAAATTCTGTCAAGTATCTATATGATATACTGTGTCTATGTATATGTGTATCACATTCTACCAGCTGCCCAGGGCATTTTCTGTATGCATTTATTAGTGGGCATTTAAATTATTTCTGTTTCTCTGTTATTGAGAAGAACTCTTCAATGAATATGGAATACAGTTAATTATCTATTCAATATGCTAATTTTGCTAGCATGTTGATTAATACTTAAACTATCTGGATATTTCATTTGCTCTGGACATTTTGTTCCATTTTTGGTGTTTTGCTCCATTGGTCTTTTGCAGTGGTGAGCAGTGCAAGGTATTTTGTGTGCTAGCCCAGTCCTCACCCACTGAGTTGTATGTCAGCCTGTGTGCACTTTTGAGTGGGTACAGACAATTATTGCAGACAAACACACAAGGGGATTTAGGATAAAGCATTCTTGGCCCAGAGGGGATGTTCAGTGTGTATCTTCCCTGAGAACAGAGCTGGAAACCAGCATTTTTTGCCACCTGGAAACCAGATTTGAGCAGAGACGTTGCAGAAATTTTGGAAAAGCTTTGTAGGAGCCTTGGAACAGGAAGGCCCCTACTGTCATAAAAACCATCATTGAAACAAACCAATGCGCAGACTGACTGCAAAGGGAGAGAGCTTTGTGGAATCTCGTTTGTTTTCAAATGAATGAAGTCCTGGACCACCTGGCTTTCTGTTACTGGCTTAGTTCAGTGACCACAGTGGTCTTCAAGTCCATCTATTGCTGCAAGTGACAATACTTTTTTTTTTCTTTTTAATGGCTGAATCACAGTGGACTGTGTGACCACAAAATGGTCACCACGGGCTGTGGGGATTAGGGAGTTGCATAGATGGCTTATAAATGCCATGTTATAGCTAGAGAAGATGAAAGGGATCTGATGTTAGCATGACAATAGCCAGTAAAAAAATATGCTGCTTCAAAATAGCTAAAATAGAGTATTTTGAATCTTCTACTAAAGAAATGATAAATGCATCAGATTAATGGACTTGCTGAAACCAGATTCTACCAAATCACTAACTACAATTGTATATGAGTAAAAAGCAAAAAGCAAAACTTATATTGACATGGAGCCTAGAAATTTAAGTGGCTTAGTTAGTTCAAAATAAAATATGGAAAAACTACTTGTGAGAGTAGTTATTAAAGACACGTGTTTGGATCTTAGGTATAGTATTTGGAAAAACAAAGGAGGAGAGGAAATCACACCTCCTAAAGGAACACTGGAGCCACTGTCACCAGATATCACATGCATGAACTGTCTGTGGTCCTGTCCTCTGTCTTCATCATTAATAATCATCATGGGATCTTGGATAATTCTTAGGTGGAAGATATCAGTGGATGTTTTTCACATGCCGATATTGGGAAGCTGAGGGGAGTTGGGAGTGGGAAAAGGAGGCTTTAACCCATCTTGTGATAGGGTAAATATGTGACCATCACTGGGTCTCTCCTTCTCCCCTGCAAACTTACCAAGAAAGCACAATGAGGAATTCAGACAGAATTCAGACACATACACACACACACACACACACACACACACACACACACACACACGCACACACATGCACACAAACACACACAGACAGACACACACACACACATGCACACAAACACACACAGACACAGACACACACACACATAAAATAAGAAGACTCTCCCACTTCTCTGTTCTGCATTTTGCTCAATAGATGGGTTTAGAATGAACACAAGTACTGGTCACTGTGTGTCTATGTGTTTGAACACCAGGAGACCAGAATCCTCACCTGTCTAGTCATTGTCTGCCTGACACTCAGGCACCATGATGTGTCAAGCATGCCTCCTATTTGTCTAATTATCTCTAATGCAGGCTTTCAGGAAGGCCCTGGTACTTCCTCCAGCCTTGGGCAGCATTCAGAGGACATAGAATAGGCTGGTAATTATCTCTGGTACCGAGAAAGAGATAATGCTTGAGTAAGTGAAACACACACACTGATAATCAATAACTCTGGCCTCTCTTCCCCCCCCCCCCATCTGCAAATAATGAAGCAACTTTTGGTCAGCTCCTCTGAGTGATTTGTTTTGTTTTACATTTGTGTGTGTGTGTGTGTGTGGTATGCTTGGGTACATATTTGATTGTGTGTCTGTGTATGTATGTGATGGGGTTGGAGCGGCATGTAGGCCCAAGATTCAATCAAGTATCTTGCTGGATCACTCTTCAATTCATTTATTGAGGCAGGATTTCTCACTTGAACCTGAAGCTCATCAATTTGGCTAATTTATCTCTCCAGCTAGCTCCAGGCATCCTCTCGCTCATGCTGGGATTGCAGGTGGGACAGAGTGTCCCACCCAACATAAACATGATGCTAGGAATCCAAACTTAGGTCCTCGCACTTATTTGGGGTGTTTTGGCAACTTCATCATCTGTCCAGCACTCTTCATATGATTCCTCTCATGACTCTATCCTTGTAATGCCACAAAGACTTAACAGATTCACCCATGTCTTACGTGGTACATTCTAGGAACCTGTAAATGACAGGCATACATGAGTTCAAAATATGGAAAATCTAAACATGTAAAATCATTAGGTTTTAAAAATAACTTATTCTGTATTTTATTGACTGTAAGCTGTTCAAACTGAGGAGAGTGATGTCTGCTAATGAAGCAATCACCAGAGATGTCAGGATCTGCACCTCTGAAGCAGGAGGCTCTTTTTTGGAAATTGTTGTGAGAGGGGTGTCCCAAAGAGAGGCAGTGCCATGACCTGAAATGTAGCTTACGATGGAGCTGAAGAGTTAATAGATTGATCACAGGCACAGTTACAGGAGTATACCTGAAGATCTCTAGAAACAAATGCATAGTTTTGGGGGTGAGACCACAAAAGCAGAACAGTAGGCTATGGTCTGAGGTGACAAAGGACCGGGGTTCAGTATTGCTTGCTGAGGCTAGAAATTTTAATAAATAAAACATCAAGGGTTGGGGGGGAATGACTCCAATTTTTTTTTTTTTTTTGGCTTTTTTGAGACAGGGTTTCTCTGTATAGCCCTGGCTGTCCTTGAACTCACTTTGTAGACCAGGCTGGCCTCGAACTCAGAGATCTGCCTGCCCCTGCCTCCCGAGTGCTGGGATTAAAGGAGTGTGCTACCACGCCCGGCCAATGACTCCACATTTTGGTAAACTGAACAATGTGAGTTCAGAAAAACGCTCAAAGTGAGTTACAATGAAAGTATTGATATGCCTATTTTCATGTCAGAAAAGGTTTTAAAGAATATAGTCTACAAAGAAGGAAGTGAAAGTGGTCTTTGGAAAAGCGAGTGAAGTAAACGAAGGTTAAGTGTTGACTGTAGTGACACGCTTGGGTTGTGGTCTGGTGAAAGAGCTGCCGTCCCATGCATTGTATTGATCTAGGAGATTCAGAGGCACTCAGACTCTGAGAGCAGTGTTTGAACCGGAGGGGCACAGGTGTCAGAGAATCCCAGCTCACAGCATCAGAAAAATTTGGAGGTTGAAGGCGTCCATCTTCCCAGGGCTGCTGCCTCCTCAGACCTGCTCCCTCAAGTCCCCAGCATATGCGTGGGTTGCATGAGGCTGGCTGCATTTGGTTTCTAGTAGGGGCTAGGTGCCAGTGGGTAGCTTTATAAATAGCTCTCAAGCACAATACATCCCATAGAAATGCTTTGGGAAACCGAATGGGAGGGAAAGAAGTAAAGACTAAATTAAGGTAGAAAAGAAAGAATCATCATCCAAAGTAAAAAGTCAAGCGCTCCCGCCCTCCCCTCCTGCTTCCCACCCCTCATCCCTCCCTCTCCGTCCTCTCACTTACACCTTTATACACACACATACTGGCAGGGGCTGGGAGTCACAAAACTGCATTTCTACTGTAGTAGGAATGACAAAGGCAGAAAGCAAAACAGTAAGTTATGAATTTTCTATGTGAAAATGATAGCGTGACTGACTGGAAATTCCCTATATTTTCACACTGCCACACATATAAGCGTACATATGTATATTTAATATTATTTTCACACTACCACACATAAAGGCATACATATGTACATTTAATATTATATAAATAAAAAATTAAAAACCTAAACAGGCATATATGGCTTAACATGAGCAGTGTTTGTGCTCTGTAGTAAATCTTCCTCTTTCTCCATGCCTGTCTAGGATGCTTAGCAAGTAAACAGTAAACGTGATTTTTCTAAAATAAACTTCTAAATAAGGCAGAGTTACAATTACGTACCATCAATTTCCTTCCATCCTTTTGCCCTCCCAGGGCTTAAGGCAGGCCTTGGGAAGTGGCTGTGAATTCCCCAAACTACTGCTTTGCGGCTACTGGCACCAGACTGCACTATTTCAATGCTTGTCAAACAGAAAACCAACTTTCCCAGACCTGTCTGTGTGCTGCTCCCTCCCAGACCCTTAGGGAAGCAGACACTAACTGGTGTTGACCACACAGGGTCTCCGATTTCTTGCCAGAAAGTAGTAGTAATCACAAAAAACACAAACCCCAATTAATCAGGAACTCTTGGATTGGGGCCCAGGCATGGGTGTTTATTTTAAAAGCTCCCCCGGTGATTCTAGTGCACAGCCAACATTAAGAACCATGGCCCTAATGGATTAATTTACTAAGGGGGTGGCATTTGAATATGGCCTTTGGAGAGGGGGAAATTAAAGTGGAGAGGATGTAGATGACCAAGGCCAAGTTGTTTCATGGCCTTGAGCTTTGTGAGAGAGTGATTATGCAAAGAGAATAAGACCTCATTGTGGAATGGGCCAAGCCTTCAGAGTTGGCGAGGTCAGTGGATGGATAGCCTTCCGCAGTGCATGCAGAGGGCCGACATCAGCTTCAGAGCTTTACTGGGGAAAATGCTCTGCTTTCAAACCTTCCTTGCAAGGTATTCTTTTTTTTTTTTACAAAACACAGCAGAACCCAATTTGGATGCTAATACCAGGGGAGTGATGGATTTGGGCTCCAGAGCTTTCCAGTTTCCTCTACAAGATGCTGATTGACATGAGAGACACGCTGGCCGGTAGAATAGTGGCCTTTCGAGGCATTTAGACACTGCAGCAGGAAACCAGTATGAATGGCGTTTGTTCCCATGGCATAGGTTGAGCTCCGGAAGACTAGCCATGGGTGGATGGAAGCAGAGGGTCCCTAGAGAATTTCTGGGTTCTATTCTTCGTCTACATATCAAGAAACTTAAGCTCTGACTCAATTTTCTCTCACTATAACTGAGACACTAGACCTGGCATTGTGATCTGTCTCCAAGCAGTAGCAAAAATAAATAAATAAATAAATAAATAAATAAATAAATAAATAAGCGTCATGAACTAATGGGGCTCATAACCATCATCACATGGTGAATTTACTTCATCAGACACCACTTACAGCAGATAAGATAGTAAGCCAACCCTGGGCCAACCCTGTGCTTTGTGGTCCTGTATGCATCCCACTGAAACCTGAATAGGAAACCCTGAGGGCATTTCTATGCCTGGTTCCCGGTAGGAGCGTTGAAGTCACATGGAAGGCATGTGGAACCCTTAAAGACCAAGGCCAGTTCAGCCTCCCAATCTGCTTTTATGTACCAATTACCTTGGCACTGGAGCTGGGTCAAAGGGAAATAAATGCAAGGTTCCTGCCTCATATGCACTTATGGCGGGGTCTTTGTCTCCAGACTTTATAACCCTTGGCATGTCAGCCATACTCACTCTTACTTCAGAGATATCCACACTAGAATTCCACCACCCCGGTTTTCTCACAACTTGGTTATGTTTGATGAGTTATTCTGAGGCTCCCTCCTGTATCTCCCTGTTTTTAAGGGCATTCCAGTATAATGCCCACTCTCATGCTTGAGCAGAAAATACTGTTGAGCTTAGCCAGAGTAATAAATAGGTGTGTCCCATCCCCTCTTGCATCTGCAGTAAGGGCATTTGGGCATCCTAGCCCCGGCCTGCCAATCTCTTCAGTGCCTTGCCAAATGCTTTCAGAGGCTTCACAGTTAGCAAAATGAGAAGCTCGGCTGAAGCCACCAAAGTCCTTGCCTTCTACATCTTGAGAGCAGTAGCATCTGGGCTTCCCCAGGTGCCACCTGCTTGCTCTCAGGGAAATGTGCCGAGTGTGCAGCGAGGGGGCACAAAAGTGTTCTTTGAAACCTGAATGAAAATCTCGAGGAAGCATGTCAATGTAAAGAATACATTGTCTTCCCAGAAGTTGTTCATTTGACGACAGTGCCTTCTGCTGTGTCATCCTCCCTATTGTTAAATGATCCACCTACGGGATCTAGCATGGAAAAATCAACTTCTGTAAGAGGTCAGACAGCTAAACACACAAAGCACACTGCAGTTATGTACTGAAGGAGCTCTCTGTCCAGATCAATATGAAATTCTGAAGTGGGTTTACTCTTCAAAATTCCAGGGCAAACTCTGACCACAGTACCCTATCTGCCTGGGAGGGGTTAGTGGGTAGTCAGTCAGATAATATTTATGAAGTTCTAAAGTGAGTAGCATGCTGTGTTTGATTCTGTTAAATCCGTAATCCACAATCCGTAATCCTCACTCAGGATGGCTCATCTTCAGACGCACACAGAGTCTTCTGGGGAAGGTAGCCTCTCACAGTCTGAGCGACGTGACTCTGAATGATCACCAATGACCTTGACTTGGGTAGTCTGACTGTGTCCCCTCAAAGCCTACAAGAGGACGGTGAGAGGGCCAGACACTCTGTGAGTCCAGGAGACTGTGCAAAGTCTTGAATCCTAGCATCCTGAAAGTGTGCTACCCTGTCTGCCTTCTATACATACACTGCCTCCTCCAGTGTGGTGGTGTTTGGGCTGAGGTGGAGCAGAAGGAAAAAGAGGGTTCCTGGGCAAAACAGAGGAAGCCTCGGGCACTATAGTCAGTGTGAGATTCAGGACTATATGCTGGTGGGAGTGAGGACCAGAGGGTGCTTGGTGGGCAGAGAACTTTGGAGAGAAAGATGCCAGCCAGCTGCCTCAGCTGCCTCTGACCTCTGAGGTCCAGCTGAGTGCCTTTTTTGTTCACACACATCCCACCACCGCGCTGCATACATAGTGACCCTTCTTCACTGAGTGAGACAACACCCAGATTAGGAAAAGAGAAAACAGAAACCCAGATCTAAATTGCTCACAACACCACACTCCTAGCCCCAGGGAAAGAAAGGCTCAACAGGCAGTTTGGGAGTTTGCATACAGACCATGATTATTGCAAACCAATGCAGGATCCCTTTAAATATTTATTTCCTGGTTCATTTTTCCGTCTTCATGTATAGTGAAATGGCATCTCTTACCCAAGCATGCTGCTCACTGGACGTTAAAAGGAGCAGGCTGCAAGCTCCCTGCACTTATCATGCAGATAAGAATCTAGCAGAAGCAACAGAGGGAAAAATATGCTAGCAAACTGGAGAGAAAAATATATTAGTAAATAAAATAATCATTATATGGAAATATATCAAAAAGGGGCAAAAAATAAAAATTGGAATGCAAAAGAAAAATGTGGGCCCCCATAATCCATATTGCCTGCAAATCGGAGAAAATGTATCATTTATAAAGGTCCGTACAAAGTAATACAGGGAATATATCTGCTCCATGTAAATTTATTAAATGCAACTTTCTCTTTCTCTTTCTTTCTTTTAGATAAAAAACCTCTTCATGAAATAAAACCCCAAAGTAAGTTATTTTTCCTCTTGTGGATATAATTTATTCTCATATTTGCTGCATTACTGTTGTATTTGCTCAGGAGCCAAACAGAACCGAAGTCCTCTGACAGATCCAGGGCTTTCGGGGGCCTCTCCTCATTGAGTTTGAAGTCACATATCGGCGGTTTAAATCAAAAAGAAATATGCACGCCTTTCCCCTCCCTCAAAGCAAAAGTAAATCTCTCTTCTTGATTCTTTCTGCCTATAAGTCCATTTCTCCACAAATGTCATCTAGGATTCTTATTTCTGGAGAGATTTATAGCATTAAAGTTAATAAATATTTGTCAGTACACACTTGCATGGAAAGCAGCCTTTTAGGCAAAAGCCTTGCTCTTAGCCCTTCCCAGAAAAGCAGGGCAGGGAGGGTTCTGGAGAAAGTAAACCTGGAGTCTCAGTGGCTGTGGCATCCATGGTAACTGTGTAGATTAGGAGCCAGCCCTCCACAGGGCAATGCATTGAAGCTGAGTGTTCCTGTTCGTGCTGATGTGCCTTTAGTTCCCTAGCTCCAGGCTTGCTTTATGAAGAGGCCTTTGGATTATGTCTGTTTTGCATCCAGAGGATTTAGAGAACAGAGCATATCTTACACAGTTGGCAGCTGGCCAATTGATCAGCTTTGACTGCACTTATGGTAACCTAGAAGCCTTTTAAAAATTGTACTCCCAGGCTGTACCTGGGAAACCAAGATTGGGAGTGGGGAGGGGGGCAGGGCAGGAATCTTTAATTCCCAGAGCTCCCCAAGTGATTGCTTTGTGTGGCCAGTTTGAGAGCCATAGCCTTAGCCCTCTTTGGATGGGAGACCAAACAGCGCAGAATCTTGGAGTATGATGGGAACTTAATAAGCATAGCCTACCTAGGAAAAAATAAGAGAGTTAGAATCCATGATGATGGATACTTCTAAGATCTACATGATATTGTGCTTAAGGAATTACATGAATTTAGAGATAAAGAATATATACTGTTGCTATATATATAGGAACATATCATATATGATATATACACACCACACACACACACATATATATATATATATATATATATATATATATATATATATATTCCCCAGATGTAAGCTCTGAGCAAAATTAAACAGCTGTCCAGCTGCTTTGGAATGTGAAGCTTGGAAAACCCGTCTGTGTCTCATTTCTCTCATTTAATACAAGATGAATAACATCTGATCATTTAAATCTGCAACACTGGAATTCAATTTTAGGAAAGTTAACAGCTTTGGGTAGGGGAGCAGGGTGGGGGATGGGGGAGGGTTTAGGGGATTTTCGGGAGAACATGTGAAATGTAAATGAAGAAAATATCTAATAAAAAATGGGAAAAAATCAATAAAATAAAACTAAAGACCTTAAAAGACAGACAGAAATAGGTACCCAGGGGTAGGCATCTTAGGAGACTCGAGAGGAAAATCCAGCCATTTTGTTTGTGCTCCACTGTCCTGCTGTGTGCAGCAAGCAGTACAGAGAGGCCGCTAGCTTGCAATCTGAGAAGTCTGTAAAACAAAATCCTCCTCAATATCTTTATTTACTGATGCCAGCTGCTTGTAAAGAAACCCTTGGTACCTAGATAGCAGACTTCTGGTTTCATGCACACTTGCTTTTGAAGACCGAGGTGGGAACAACTCAGTAGTGTGTGTGTGTGTGTGTATGTGTGTGTGTGTGTGTGTGTGTGTGTCTATATGTGTGTATGTACATTTATATTGGCTTGAACACATTGAGGGGAGGAGGATGTTGTCTTTCAATATGCATCCCGTGCCTGTGTCTTGACTCTCAGCATAACAGCTGGGATGAGTGGACACTCAGCTGCTTCTTAGTCCCATTAGCAATGCCACCTCCTGGTTTTGTGTGCCATATAACAAGATCATAGTTTTCCATGTGGTGACCAATGATGAGGATTATTTAGAAATGCATGTGTGTGTGTATGTTTTTAAAAAAATTAATTTCATGCTCAGTTTGTGAATCCTGTGCCTTTCTAATTTGGTTACATCTGTACTTTCAGCCATAAACCCCACAGAAGCCATTTCTTTTCCGTAGGGACTCCTGACTTCATTTCTGCTTGGGGTTCAGCCCCATGCTTAATTGCTGGGTACTGCAACAGAATCACTTAAACTATTTTAATTTGCGATTTCCCTAAAAATAACACTGTACCAGAATCAACGTGATTGCAAAAGGTTCCTGGGGGAATCCAGTCGGAGTTCTGTGAGCTGCATGGTTAAAAGTACATTTACCCAAACCCAGGCTAGGCCTTCAGTGAATGTGAGGCTGAATTTAAGACGACGTGAGTCATCACTGATGCGAAATCAAAGTCAATTATGAAGATAATTGAGAAACAACCTGTTCCTGCATAGAGCGGTACATATCATCTTCTACAAGTCCTGGTGGCTAGACTCCAACAGTCAGAGGGAGTTGTCTTCACTGTTCTCGAAAGCAGCCAGGCAAAGGAACGAGCTTTGAATTGCAGGGAGGTACAAAAAGAAACTGAAGTCTTAAGATATGTGTTGGCAAGTCATAATGACAAACTGGGGAAAATATGTGCACTGCATAGCTCATGAAAGCACTTATTGTAAATGAGATAATTTAATCAATTACGTTTCCTAATGTACTAAACCGAATGTTTCATTTTCTGCTTCTGCACATCTTAAATTATCTTCAGGTGCTTTATGAGATTTAATCATAGTTAATAGAAACTTCATTACCATCAAATGTGCTTTCAATAAATGTTGTGTAACAATGTCAGGAGGTGCAGTAAAATATAGTAGTTTCTGAATGGCAAGCACGAACCCCCCAGAGTCAGACTGAGAAATGGTTGCCTTCTGACAATGAGACTCCTTGGAGGCTTGGAGAAAGGGGCTCTCACTGAATGGCTGTACACTCTGGAGGGGCGGCTGGATCTGCACTTTCACTGGAGCCGTGCACTGCCACAGTTCAGCATTACATCACAATATGGTTCTGGGCTCTCATCTCTCTCCAGCACTCTCCCACACAATTTCTCTCTCCCTATGGAAATGAGTACATGCAGGGTACAAGCTCCAGAGATGGCTCAGAGGTTAAGAACACTGGCGGCTCTTCCAGAGGTCCTAGATTGAGTTTTCAGCATCTACATGGTGGATCCCAGCCACCTGTAACTCCGGTTCCAGGGTATCAAAGGCCATCCAGCTTGTGCCCTCTGAAGGCACTGTATGCATATGGTGCCCAGAGACAAATAGAGAGAGAGACCCACACATGGAAATACAATGAGTTTAAGAGGTGGAGGAGAGTGAGGAAGAGAAAGAGGAAGAGGAGGAGGAGGAGGAGGAGGAGGAGGAGGAGGAGGAGGAGGAAATGAATGCTCTCCATGAAATGAAACCAATGGCTCCAGCTGTCTCAGAGGTATCTGCAGTTGAATAGCTTTAGTTCCAACAGTCAAGATTCAATTTATCCTTCTCTGTCCCTGTGTCTAGTCCATCAGTCCATCCCTCTTCTCTGATTTAGTAAACAGTTGACCATTCAGTCAGTGATCTGGGTCAGAAACCTGGACAGGCTCGATCTCCCTCACCTCCTGTATCCAACCAGCCATCCCTGTCTGCCTCTTATATGCTGAAACAAATCTCTGGTCTACCGGCTCCTCTTCATTTCTACCCAATCATTTCTATCCATCCACTCAACAGTCACTTAGGAGTCCTCACTGTGAACTAAGATATGTTCCACTGAGTGGAAAACCTGCTCTAAGCACAACACATATAGGCTCCATAAAGTTCACAGTTTTACTGAAGAAAGGTGAAATAAATAAAAATGTCAGGAAGTACTCGGCAATGACGTGACATGTGGTGAAGAGAAATAAAGTAGAGTGAGGACCTTGGGCAGGCTTTGAGGGAAAGTTGGCTCCTTTTCAATAAAGTATTCAGAAAAAGACTCTATAATATGGTGGTATTTCAGAATGACAGTATTATTAAGACGGCACAAGTCTGGGGTACCTGGGGTGAGGGTGAGTATAAAAAGTTAGTGCACTAGCAGGAGATGAAGGCTCTGAGGACATAAGAAGCCAAGGTTATACAGAGCAAAGTTACAAGAGGAGAACTAGTAATGGTCAAGGCTGTAGAGGTGAGGCGAGAGAGAGAAAACTACTTTGCATTGCAAGCCATCATAAACACTTTGACCTTGACTCCAAAGAAAGTAGAATGCCACGGGGGGGGGGGGTGGATTTTATTCAGAGCAACATGACCTAATATTTTCAAAGATAAACCGTAACTTCAGTGTCAAGTATAAACCTATAGGGAACCAGACCAGAAGCAAGGTCATCAATTACAATGATCTATTACAACCATAATCTGTCATTATGGCTAGGCTCTTAGAATGATCTAGGTTCAAGATCATTGTGGCTCATATTGGATGGGAAATAACAATATTTAGGGAAAAGGGACATATTTTGAATCCAAGGGTTTGATATGAAAAACAAAGATGTTTTGGGTGGTTCCAAATTCGGGGCTATGCCTAGGAAGGATAGTGTCGCCTTTACTGGTACTAGGGAAACACGATGGATACTTTTGAAAGGAGAGCTTAGAGT
Source organism: Mus minutoides (assembly GCA_902729485.2). Lineage (NCBI taxonomy): Eukaryota > Metazoa > Chordata > Mammalia > Rodentia > Muridae > Mus > Mus minutoides. Next base: position 844,556 of record LR749791.1, on the reverse strand, counting down.
TCATTTGGAGAATCCTTTTAAGTGTCTAAATGGAGTGTAGAATAGGAAGCCAAGTACATGAGCCTGGAGGGCAGAAAAATGTCCTGGCTGGTGATGTGCATTTGGGACTTGTCAGTGCCAAGATGCTATTTAAAGCCAGCAGGTAGATGGAGGTCAAGGTGTAAAGAATGGCAAGAAAGAAGAGCAGAGGATCAGACCTGGAAGGACAGACATAGTGAGATGTAAAGAAGGTCAGAGTCACTGCAGAGAAGACAAACCCTAAATGCAGTAAGAGAAGATCCGAAGGGAAGAGAACTGGTCCGAGTCCTGGGCACCCTAAACACCTAAAATCATGTCTGTACTGATGACATGAAGGTGGAATCAAAACTGTCCAAGAGACAAAGGGAGGGAGAGGGAGGGAGGGAGGGAGGGAGGGAGGAAGGAAGGAAGGAAGGAAGGAAGGAAGGAAGGAAGGAAGGAAGGAAGGAAGGAAGGAAGGACTGGAGATATATGCAAAGGGTACTATGTACATGCATGAAAATGGCCTTATAAAATCCCAAATAATGAGTGGGGCTCTGGGCAAGAAAGGCAAGCTGTCTTCCCAGAGGAGATTTTTCAGACATCTTCCAATACCTGATGTAGCCTTAAGTTAGTTTGCCTGGGCTTTTCAGAACTTACTCTCTCAGCTGATCTCCTGCCTGTTTAAGCCTCTTCAGGAACGTGCTGATGTTCCCTGAGGCGCAGAAGTTTCTCTTGACCAGTTTAACCATCTGCCGTTTGGCTTCCCGCCACACACAACAGCCGTACCCTTCAGTGAAGCAAAGTATGGAGTTCCTATTGTCATTTGGGCTTAGCAGTGCCTTATTTTTTATCATTTGTACCTAAAAACTTTCCCTCCACCTAGCTTTTAATGTGTTTAATTGATCGTCCCTCAATTTTCAGCCTAAAGGTTGCTTCTGTAAAACTTCCAACCCCTACAAGGTCTGGGTTGGCTACTCCTAGAATTCTCCCAGAATTTAACTCTTCCCCTCTTTCTACTGTATTTTCATCACATTAATGCTGTTCCTCATCCTTATCACATATCTGGTATTTAAAATATAATTTATGAGTAGCTGGGAAAATGGCTCAGCATTTAAGAACACTGTCTGTTCTTCCAAAAGACCCAGGTTCAATTCCCAGCATACACGGCAGCTCACAACAGACTATAACTTAAGTTCCGTGGTATCTGACAACCTCACATACAGACAGACATGCAGGCAAAATGCTAATGCACATAAAATTAATTTTTAAAAATTACACAAAGAATATATATATCATTTATGTTTCATTTTTGTTGATGTTTGCAAAGGTTTTCTGTTTTAATTAAGATAATTTTTACATTAAATTATATTTTGTTCATTGAAATTTTCATACATCTATCTATATAGTGTATGTTGATCTTATCTATTCCTTCTAGTTCTGCTCATATGCTCTTGGGTTTAGGCCACCCACTGGAGCATAGGCAATGTACCAATAACCACATCCTTAGAGTGGAAAGATTACCACTCACTCTGCTGTCATCAGATGCCAATACCCCATCTACCAAGTGTGGCACTTCAGGGACCCCTCCAAATCCGTGTTGGAACTTTAACTAGTTTGATCTTAGGCAGGTCCTTAGGCAGGTCTTGTGCAGGTGACCAGCAGCTACTGTGAGTTGCTGTATGCAAAATCTGTGTCATATCCACAAGTCAGCTCTCTTCTCTATTCATCAGCTCTTTCATTTTTTTCTCTAAGCTCCCTTCTGTCATGTTCCTGAGCTTTGGATAGTTGTATGGACTGGTGTATATAGCTCATCCACAGCTTGGCATGTTGCACTGTTATGAGTCTTTGTATTAACACACTCCCCACTACCACCTGAAAAAGTTTCCTTGATCATAAGTTGAGAGCATCACAAATCTAATAGTTACAAGCATAAATATTTAGAAGGCAGTTTGACAACATGATCATCTAGTAAAACACCAATAATAGGTTTCCTCCTAGGGCCTAGGGCCTCCCCAAATATGGGCTTTTGACCAGATTTACTGTAGCAGGCATGAACTCCCTCCTGTGATGTGAGACTTTTATCCAATTGGAAAGCAGTCAGTTGCCTTCATAACCATCAAGCCACTACTGCACAAGGAGGTGCATTTTACCTGGAAGTCAGTGGTAGAAGGCTCCTGTGCTAAGACCACGGATGTATTTTACTCCTCAGCAACCTACCCAAAACCTCCTGGCACAGTATAAGTGAGCCATCAAACAGAGAGCTTCCTCATTGATTAAGGCTAATTTCTTTATGTCTTGCATCCAAAGATTTAAGCACTAGCAATATTTTGTGTTACTTTTGGAGCCCATGGTGGTCTCCCTGACCCAAAAGAGGTAGGGAGGCACTCTGTTAATGACCCTAAGATTTTCATTTAAAAACCATGTCTTCTTCAGCAGGAAACTCATGTAGGTGACTTTTATTCAAAATGACACACATGAATGTACACACCAATATGTACATACGTAAGTACATGCACATTCACATATATAGCCATAGTATTTTACTTATCATACAAGCTAGTATATTTCCATATGGTTTCTTCATATATCCTTATTTTTGACTAATCTGCTTCTTAAATTTATTTTATTTTGAGACCTGCTCTCACTCTGAAGCTCAAGCTTGACTGGAATTCAGGAAGTCTGCCTTAGCTTCCTGGTTGCAAGAATTACAAATGAATGCCAATATATAATAGAGTCTTTTTTATCATTTTATATTTTTTGCCTGTACAACATTACCACATTAAAAAAATATTGAGTTATTGTTTTGAGCCTCCCTCTTAATGTTTTACTGAGTATTTTGTTGTTAAAATGCAAAATCAAGAATTTTGTTTCTAGGTAACGAAATTTATTCATTCATGTAGTAGGTATTTATGATATACAAATAGTTGTAGCTCTGTGAAATGTGAAGGGAAAATTAGAAGTGCTTTCTCCTTACAATGCAATACAAGATGAAAGATGAGGGCTTTGAAAAAATGGAAGGGAAGAAGGTTGAAGAGTTACCCACCTACTGTACAATGGGAAACAGCCAACATACTTGTATACTGCAATAATTTCTACCACATAATGGTGTGAATGTATACCTAAGGTCTGGGAACTAGATTTCTCTTGTTTCTATTGAAGACATTTCTATCTCATGCATCAGTCCACAGTGCACTGCCTTGCAGAGTTTAACAGCTAGGCACCTACTCAGAAGATGGACGCTCAGTACTTGCCCACATGGGCTTAGTCCATGGCCATCTGGCCTCAGGCCGTAGACGTGAATAGCCCTTTCAACCTCAGAATTGTCTTTGGCCCATTCCTCTGGACCCTCAGCCGATCCCTGGGCCCTGGTAAGCCAGCATGAGGCTCCTAGCTTTGCTGTTACTCTCCCAGCTACACTCTGAAACACTTTCCTCCCTTATTTCTGGCTGTCATTTTTCCTCATCCTGTGCTGATGATTTTCAATTACATAAGTACAGCACTTTCCACAAATTGCATGACTTGCTTTGTCCTTCACAATCCTTCTTCCTCTAAATCAATTCAGCACATATATGTGTGCAACATTTGTTATTTTCCTAGCATTTTCAACTTTTTTTTTAACTATCTGATTTCTAGCCTTTCACAAGTGTATGCTTTTTCGTACTGCCATTTTCAATGATTTCGGTGGCTCTGTCATGAATGGAAATAATGGGATTTTGTTCATTAAACACCTCAGAACTGAGCAAAGACACAGAGAGCAGGTGATAGATCGGAGAGTACTTTAGCATCACCATAGCACCAGGGTACCCACTGCAACTACGAATTCACAATCACTACTTCCTAGTGCACTGAAATGTATGGAGTTGATGTCTTCCGTGATCAGAAGGATGTCATAGGATAACATTCAAATATCACTCTTCTGCCACAGGCCCTCTGGGTCCCCTGCCTGCGTGGGTCGAGTTCTCTTGAGGAAGTGGGCAAAGATTCGGCGAGTAACAAACAGACACGACACACAAGGGAGTGTGTAATATCTCAGTGCAATTTGTTAAATTGAAGTTAGGTGACATACCAGCAAGATAACAAAACAGTAATACAAGCGAGGAAGGACTGGCAAGAACCAACTGGGATAAGATTCAAGGATAACACTGGGATCAAAAGCAATTCTACCTGAGGTCAGCTTAAACTTAGGAGGCAGGGGCAAGGGCTTCCTTCCCTTGTCATAGTCCACCTTCCCCCTAGGCCATTGTGAATACTTGTATCTGGGTGTAACTTAGCTAGCTATAGTTCTAACTATCTAGTCTGGTTCCTTCTCAGATCGAAAACTTCCTTATTCCTAGGTAGTGGTGAATTCCTTTGTAGGGCAGTGACTTAACTATACATGCTCAAGGTTAGATCAAGGACTGCCTAGGATCTAACTTGGCTATATGTTAAAATATGAATCCTTAGAAGCACTTATAATGAAGCAATATTAGGGAAAAGCACACAGATCTGTTTACTAACTAAATCAAGGACGTTGGAGCATTCTTTATACAGGATGCCACAATTCCAGGAGACTAAAAAGTCCCAGGCCTTTTGCCCTGGGACCGCGCCTAGACTTTTCAGCCTGTCACGTGGGTTGCTACTGGAGTGGATGTAGCACTCTTCAGTCTCTTTTACCTTGCCTTTCCCCCATTACTAAAAGCACAGTAATTTGGCTGTTGAAAAACTAGAATATGCCAATTAAAATGCAGGGCCACAGAACCATTTACTTAAATTTGAATTTTGTGTAAACACTTTATAAATAATTTTTAGCATAAATGTATTGGAGGGATGACATGTAAAACACTTATGCAAAAAATGGTCATTATTGAACAGAAAAATTTAGATTTACTTCTATATTTATTGGGATAGGGTCTCAAAGCTATAGTCTTGGCTGGCCTAGTCTATGTAAGAGCAGTCTGTCCTTGAACTCAGAGAGATCCATCTGTCTCAACTTCCTGGGATTAAAGGCACCATTGCTCTCAACTAGTTCTATATTATTATTCATTACATCTAGCACCCATGCTTAGAGGAGAATGGACACATGCCTAAATATTCATAAATTATATGAATTTATGAATTGCCAGTCTCAGAAGACCAGGTAAGACTAAAATATTGCATTATAGAAGAGACTCTTTCATTAAGAATGAACAGTAGGAGGAAAAACTCCCAAGATTTGGTGAGAGTATGGTGCATGTGAGAAAGAGTAGGTGAAAGGTGTTTCAGTACAAGATGGGATAGAACAGTGCAGGGCTTCCACCAGGGAACAGACTCAATACAAAGAAGCCAGCAACTGGAAGGTCTGCAAGTGGCAGTGCCACAGTAGCGTTTTACATTCTTGTGTGATCAAAGACTGGGGCAGGAAGGGGGAGTACCAGGCAGAAGAGGTTGTGCAATGTGGGCCTTGGAAAAGTGTTCTTTCATTGAAAATAGGTAGTACCCGACAGTAAGAGTGAAGACTTAAGTGAACCAAAACAAAATCAAAGATGAGTCTTATGTTTTGAGCCTAGTCACTGGTGGTGCCGTCCCCAGAAAAAGAGAACTTATGAGGGGAAAAAAAAAAGTCCAAAGACATGAGAATGACACATTCTTAAATCAGATGACAAATGTGAGACCTCAGGCCACAGTGCAGGTAATTGTGTCCAGCAAACAAGAAGACATGAGTATGGGTCTTCTGAGAACATTGACAGATCTTTGCCTGGGGCTGGACAGGACCAGGGGGTAGTTGGCACTGTCTCTATGTGAGTTATTATCCAATTAGAGAAATTGTAAAGGGAAAGATGGCCAAGAGTGGAACATTATAGCCTGTACGTACAACCAGGAGAATACAGGTTCTTTGCTAAACATCAAGAGGAGAACAGGTAGGTAAAGCAGTGGAGTCAAGTTGAAGGCTGTGCATTTAGTGACAGGCCTCAGATAGCTTTGTCTCACTGCAGAGCCATGAGAAAGACAAGGACCCTCACTGCTGATGAAGAAACAGATGAGCTTTCTAGGGAAACAGGGCTGTGGGTGGGTACAGACTCCAAAGTTTAAGAGATGTGACATGATAAGGCAGAGGGACTTGGTTCCGAAAATTATCATCCATCCTGCCTATTAGCTCAGCAGATGTGATAAAGGATGCCAAGGAAATTCTGATAAGGAGCTGTGGATTTGATACCTTGCATTCTGGAAAACTAGAAAATATAGACATGTATGGATCCTATGCAGTCTGTAGGGTAAAGAACAGGAAAGACAGGTGAATATCTACACGCTTTTCCCTGGAGGGACTCAAGAGGCACTTTGTCATGGTTACTTAAGGACAAGAAAATAGGAAAAACATTTTCCATGCATTGTGGGACTATTTGTACTCCCAAAGCGTTTTCTAGTTTTGCAGATGTGTTGGTTTAATTAAATTTAAAAAAAAAAAAACATAAAAAACAAAAACAAACAAACAGAAAAACAGTGACTAGAAATAACTGGTCAATGACATTGGGAAGCATGCATTCACAGAGGCTTAATGTTTTTAATGCTTGAAGCATTACAAATAAAGAACGAAGAACTCAGGGGAAGGAAGAATAGAAGGTGTGGCAGTGTGAGCTGAGGGAGGGACTGGCAGAGAGGTGAGTAGAAGAGCAAGACTCCACCATAGGCAGGGGGCAGGATGCCCCTGTGGGGGAACCCTGGGAGATGCAAGGCTAAAAGAATAAACACGGAGCCATATCCCTGTGGAGGCAAGGAGGGACTAAGTTGGAGCAGGTCTGCCTAGGAAGGAAAAGAAAACATACCCAAACAGAGATATTTTGAGCTGTGTAGGAGTCCATGTAAGATTACCTCTGTGTTCTCAACAAGAAGGAAGATAGATGAGAATTAGGTATCTTGAAGAAAGAGGAAGACCATCGGGACTGTTGCAGTGGTGGTGTTATTTGGTCAGGAAGCATGAAAAACATGACATTTGGGCTGCTAGGAAGACCTTGGGAAGCTTGCACAGCATCCAGTGTCTGATGTTTGATGCTAACCAGCAGAGTTGTGAATTCCTCTAATCTAGTGTGGCAGGGTCACTTGGATACCTGTGTAGAAGAGAGGAGATGTGAGGAAGGAACGCAGTAAAGCAGGTTAATACTTAGGGACTAAAGGTGGCTGGATGCTCAGACCTGGGCTTGGCTGTTTTCTAATTATGAAACCATAGGTAAGGGACTAGTTTCCTAAGCTCTTGTCACTGAGGGCTGGTTTCTGAATAGTCCCTTCTATCTAGAGCAGTGCTTTTCAACTTGTGGGTCGCAACCCCTTTTGTGGGTCACATATCAGGTATCCTGCATCTCTGATATTTATATTAGGATGCATAACAGTAGCAAAGTCACACTTCATAGCAATGAAAATTTTATAGTTGGGGCTGCCACACCATGAGGAGCTGTATTAAAGGGTCTTAACCTTTAGGGTGGTTAAGAACCACTGATCTTAAGGGAGGCAGGCAGTATAATTAGGACAGAAGTGAGCAGGTATGGACCATGACTAAAGGCATGGCACTGGAGATAGACCACATGGGATTCACTCTTAGCTCTGCCACTCACAGATCATGACGTTTGACTCAAGCACATCATCCTCTTCTTACCTTGATTTATACACATAAGTGAGGACATTTGCTCAATGACATTGGGAGTTAATGCTAAGTTAAAATTCTAGCATGATGCATGATACATGGTAAGCACTGTTTGACACTTTGCTATACTGCTGTTAATTATAATGAAAATCAGCAGCTCCAATAACAAGGATGAGGCTTTCAAAGATGGAGAACTTGAAGAGTGGAGACATTGATCAGAGGCTAAGAGGTCAGGAGTCGCCATGGATTACCAATTGTAACTGACATCGATTAACATGACTGATCAGAGATGACCATTTCGAAGCTATTTTCTGACAATTTAAAGGAAATTCTTCTTGTAGGGATGCCCCCAGAGGTTCTTTTATTGTTGAGAATAGTTTTTGCTATCCTAGGTTTTTTTATTATTCCAGATGAATTTGCAAATTGCCCTTTCTAAATTGTTGAAGAATTGAGTTGGAATTTTGATGGGGATTACATTGAATCTGTAGATTGCTTTCAGCAGGATAGCCATTTTGACTCTATTAATCCTGCCAATCCATGAGCATGGGAGATCTTTCCATCTTCTGAGATCTTCTTAAATTTCTTTCTTCAGAGACTTGAAGTTCTTGTCATACAGGAGCCCCAAGAGCTCATGTCTCTAGCTGCATATGTAGCAGAAGATGGTCTAGTTGGCCATCATCGGGAAGAGAGGCCCCTTGGTATTGCAAACTTTATATTCCCCAATACAGGGGAACGCCAGGGCCAAGAGTGGGAGTGGGTGGGTAGGGGAGCAGGGTGGGGGCAGGGTATAGGGAACTTTCGGGATAACATTTAAAATGTAAGTTAAGAAAATATCTAATAAAAAAAATTTTTTAAGGAAATTCTTATGGCTTCTTGGGAATGGCAAGGATACACAACACTACCAGTAACTTGGGAAATGTTCTAGTAGGTCTGTGTGCCAATGGCACTAGCCCCAGTGAAGCTGCCTCCTGGGCTGGCAGTTGATTACTTCCTGTGGGATTCTGGCTCAGCAGTTAGCTTTTATGCCTTCCACTTGTTTCCCTTCTCCCTGGCTTCTATTTTTGAGAATTTTTTCTGTAAATGTAGATTCCTTCGCAGTTCACAGCCTCTTTCATTAGCATTCAAGTTTGTTTACCTTATTTTCTCCAATGGAAATGGTGATCATTCTAGGACACTCACTAAGAGATGACGCTGAATGTCATGGATATGAATGTATTCACTATGCTCCTATATTAATTCTTTATAGCTTGGGTCCTGAGGATAGGTTCTAGCCTGATATATGTTAAATATGAGGTGTGTTCAATTTGTAACATGTGAATTGAGATAAAGTTCCATCAGCAAGAAGAACTAATATGCCTTTCACATTGGAGTCTGGGAAACATGGGGCAGATCATGTAAACAACCATGGCTTGTGTCATTAGGGATATTGGTTACTATAAATGCCTAGAAAGGGCTGTCATTCATAAATCTGTTAATATGAAGGAGCTTTGAAAGGTCAGTTAGTCATTTCCAGCTAACCCTGATTTAAGAGAAAAAAATTAAACTAAACTAAAATAATTGCAGACTGTTACAAAGTCCTGCTGGTTTTTAGACACTTCCTGAATGTACATTTCACAATCTACCTCAAAGAGAGGTTTTATTTTATCATCCTTCATTGTAGGAAAGGTCATTTTAATATTCAACCAGATACCAGGTCGCCTTAATAAAAGGCCATATCTTCCCTTTCTATCCCTTCCTCTCATCTTTAATGATATGGCAGAAGCCTTAGTATACTAGCTTCTTCCTTAGTGGACAGTCATTGAGTGCCTACTATGGACCTAATCTCTTCTTGGAATAACCCCTTATACATCCTATCACCAAGAACAGATGCAGCCCTTTCCTTCCCAAGGCCCTATTTCCCACTCCCCCATTTATCTTTGGACTTGCCTCTTTGGGTGCTTTTCACTGCATACATACATTTCTCCACACTTTCTTTGGAACCTGGAAATAACAGGTTTCTCAGTCAGGAATTTCAGTTGTCTTTTGTTGCTTTGTCTATAGATGTAGATTATACATAAATTCTTTTGTTCTCAGATATGCTGGCGCCTTCCATGCTCTGCCTACAGCTTTTGTGACTTTTTAGTAAAAGGAGCGTAGGGACAAGGAGAACAGGAAAGACAACAGGAACACAAGGGTATGCAAAGCCCTGCTTATCAAATACAAAGGTATAGAGGCATCCTCTTCCCACAAAGGCACAGTAGCCCGCTCAAGCCGATGCTTTTGTTCAGAGTCCCTTTGAGCCAACAAATCAGCAATTCTGCATCCTGTGAGGCGACTGATAGTTATAAACGCACCTGTACAAATGGAAATGGAAAGAAAATTGTTGAAGCAGAGGTTTTAAAATCACTCCCCAAAACTTTAGTTTGTTTAACATGTTGCTATTTTCAGTTTGAGATCAGGCAAGTAAGTAACAAATAGGTCCACACAATGACTAGCAAGGTGCCACGAAAAAGTTTAGAGAAGATACTGTTTCTAAGGAGTATAAAGCTGTTAGGAAGAACAGCCCGACTATCATTCAAATAGTTATCAATATAAAAGTACAGTATGAAATGCATTTTGAGAACTACAAGCCCTAAAAGTTCCAAAGCTCATAGGTGGGCAAAGTTGCCTGTGCACCTTCACCCCAGAGACAGGGGCCTTAAGCTGGCACTTGGCAGGTGGGTAAATAAAGATGAACAGCTACTGGTGGATGCCTAGATGTTACACTAACCAATATGCAGAGTCTTCTGTTAGCAGCACCAACCTGACAGGTCAGTCAAGTACAGTTGAATGTAGGATAATAGTACAGTGACAGGCCAGGAGCAAAGGCACAGGGGTAGATGTAGAGGCAGCTACAGGTCCTGGGAAGTGACTTGCTATGCTGTGCAATCATGTGTTCTGGGAGATCCCCTCAAAGAGATGCTCTCATCCCCCTAGCCAAGTCAATGCCCTCTGTATGTCCCCTTGACTGTATATTGTTGCATGTGTAGCTGTAACACAGACATATATACATACACCTACATCCTTCTCCTTCTTCTAGGAAGCCATCACAGAAAACTTGAACTACTAAACCTTTGGTCCTTATCAGCTCAATTCTGAACACCAAAAGAGAATCTCTATTGGCTAGCCTGAAATCTATAGGGGAAGCCAATTTATACTCTTGGAAACATGAGAAGGCAATTGGTAGAGGGGTAGTAATAATACTTAGCACAAACAGGCAGATAACAAAGAGAAGACAGCAGTGAAGAGGAAGAAGGAAGTAAGAAAGTTCAACTTTCAAAGAATTGAGCCTTGAGTATGGATGTTGGGGTAACCTCTTGAGAGGGTAAACGGTGTTGAGTAGTTGTATGTGATATTAAAGCTGAGCCCAAATACATACAACTACTCAAAACCTCTGGGTGGGGCTGAGTGTCTGGCTTTTAGACAATAACTGACTGAAGAAGTGGACTGTTGGAACTCCATGCAAACTCATGACAAAGTTGTCCCTAACAAAGTGGAATCAGTACATCCTATACTTTGAGAGTCCCAGGTTATGCCTGTGAAATGCATACCACTTTGTTTCCCCTTTGTACTGGAACCCCTTCCTGGTAGCTGCTAGCTTTCCCAGGGATCAGAGTAAACTTTATAAGGGCCACTGTTTACCTGCAAGTCTAGCTGCCTTCTGTCCCCACCCTAGCCAAAGTCTCTCTAGTTAATATAGTTAAGAATTTGGTTTTTTTTTTTTCTTTTATATCACATTTACACATGTGTCTTTGTGTTGGTTTGTACATGTGAGTTCAGAGGCCCACAGAAGTGGGTATAAAGTGCCCCAGAGCTGGAGCTACAGCTCTATATGAGCTGCCCTAATGTGAGTCCTGAAAACAAAAGATCAAGTCTTCTGCAGGGATGTTTTTAAGCACTGAGTCTTCTCTCGGATACCTCTATTCGTGTAAAATATTGTTAATTTAATATTTGGTTCTCAAATGCTTGTGCACACTTCCCTAGGAGAGAAAACATGGTGAGTAATACCCAGCATTAATCCGAAGGGAAAGGCTCCAGAAAGATGATGATGGTGATGATCATTCTGGTTACTTCTGTATTGAGGACCAAAATGGGAATCTGGGAAGGGAGGGCAGCTTTCTCCTCTCTCCCTGATTTGTCCCACTGTGCTAATGCCCAGCAATTTCCATTTTGAGTTAAGGCATTTTTGCCCTGGTAAAATCCTACCTCTGTTCCCACCACCCTAACCACCACCATCCCCCCCCCCCCACACACACACACCTCACTCCCCTTTTCTCCCATCCTATCTTTCCTGTTTCTGTGCTTGGGACTCTAAGACTGTCTTTGCCTCTGCTTTCCAATCTCAGAAGTGGAAGCAGCTGCAGTCAGTCCATAGCCAGGCTGCTTCCCTGCATGAGCTCCTTTGCTAAGAAGGTGTGCATAGCCCCAGAAGCACCTTTTCAATGCTGGTATCATCTCTCAGCATTCCCCAAGGAAGGAAAAAAAGAAAAAAAGAAAAAAGAAACCAAGTAACTGGTCTCAATCCAAAGTGGGCTCACCCTTGCTGGTGTCCTGGTGTGATGTGTCTGCTGTGCTCAGTGTGCTTTCTGCCCTGAGTATGAGTCTTCCCTCCATGGAAACATGGGAACAGGAGCATAAGCAGGTTGGTGAACGCCCCGTTTCTCCGGAAGACAGGCAGGAATGGAATATTCTGCAGTGGAGATCTGTTTCGTTGTGCTCACTGTCTGGGTGGTGAGAACAGAAGGTCTGCCAGCCCCCATTGGATTATCCTAGAATAGAACTAAGTTCTATGTTATACCCCGTTACATGGCACATCTTGATGATGGTCTGCTTATTCAAGGTGTCTATGGGACTTCTGACTTTTCAGCTCTGACTCCTTCTGATAGCTGTCTTCCTTGCCTGCTGTTTTTATGTGTTTACTGCACTGTTGCTGGTTTGGTTCTGCTTGATCTCCTCATTTGCTCTTTAATTTGATAACACCTTATTTTATGGCCCACGACCTTCGTTGAAAATAAATTCACTCTATTCTTGGGTGGCTCACTTTACCCATTTGATAAATACAATTTTAGGGTGTGGAAAATGCATAGCAAGTGTTATGCAATTACAAGGAAAATATATGATGTGTTTCTTTTATCACTTCAGCCCGACACTGGGTGTCAGAATAATTATTTTGGACCCATTACATGAACTTACCATATAATCTGTTGGACAATTAAATATGTAGTTAGTTCTTGCCACCTTCTTTTTCCATACATTTTAAGATGACACCTCTTTTTAGGATTAGCCTGTTTCAAATCCCTGGGTTGAATTATAATAGCCGTTATCAATCTGCTTCTGGGTTGAACCACACCAGATATGTATCTGGAAAAGGATGGGAATTCAGCTGCAGCCTATCCTGGGGGGGTGGGGAGACATCCACATCCTAAAATTAAACTAACGTTTTTATTTTTGCTTTGCCCATGCATTCAATAGGATGGAGTAGGAGAGGTATGGGAGAAACAGCATGTGCCCCTTAGAGAACAGCCCCCTAACAATAAAGTGTTAGATTCTTAGCATTGCATTGGTGTCAGAAAGCATTGACCGTGGACACAAGAGCCCTTGGCAACCAAGATATTTATGTTTCACATAAACATTGCTCTCATGATGATTGCATATGCTAAACCAACATTATTACTGTGCTCTGACTCTGAATATTGGTATCAAAGTTGACATATCTGTAAACCCTGATCTTTTCTCTTTTAACTCACAGACCATGTTAATGTCCTACCCTAGACAGCTCTGTGTATATGCATGTGCCCCAGGCCCCACATGAGCAGAGAACCCACCCTCTTTGTCCTTTGTGTGAGTCCATTTTCCCTCGAAAAATGTCCAATATAAAAATGCTTTTTAGCTAACTATGACTTCTTCAACTAAGTTAAGGAGCTATTTGTTCTTACTAGGAAAAAAAAAAGTTATGTTCTTTGGAAAATTGATCCTCTGCAACCCTATTATATGATAAGCTACCTTAATGCAGTTATGTTAGACTAGCCTTACTCTAATTTATACAAGGAAGTTTAGAAACATGACTATAGTGTAAATGAGAGTCTAACATGTAGCTAGCTTCTGTGTGGTTTTATTTTCTGATCAGTAGCCTCCAGACTCTAACAGAGCACCATGTTTTGTCCTGGGGTGGCTCTATGTCTTGAGCCCACGTTAGCCACTTAGGACTTCTCTTGTGTCTTTCAGGCATTGAGAATGCCAGCGACATTGCTTTGTACTCCGGCTTGGGTGCAGCCGTGGTAGCTGTTGCGGTCCTGGTCATTGGTGTCACCCTCTACAGACGGAGCCACAGTGACTACGGAGTGGATGTCATTGACTCTTCTGCATTGACAGGTGGCTTCCAGACCTTCAACTTCAAAACAGTTCGTCAAGGTCAGCGGCATAGGTCCCCCAACACCTCATCCTTAGGACCACTGGCTGCACTCACACAGGTGTCCTCCATGTTCTTGACACTGTGCGGAGGTAGCTTGTGGTCCTGGGAGCCGCTACCAAATTGTTTCCATTCATTAACATACCATATTTGATAAAATGATCTTCTTGGTCCTCAGCAATTGTGAGGATGTATGGGTCTAAATTTATTTTTGGCAACATTGAATGAAATAGTTCAACATTTGATACAGAGCACTCAGTAACTCACTGCCTCTCAAGTTATCCAACTTCTTCTTTGAAGAAACCTAGTTTTAGATTATGTGTTTAATTTTATTAACTAAGATACTGAGTACTAAAAGCTGAGGACACAGCCCCAGAACAAAACTACCCAAAACCTTTATTACACTGTTTTTTAAATTTCTTTAATTTCAAATAAATAAAAAGGGTTTAGATGATATCTGAGGGATTGGGTATATGGGGACAAAATGAAATACCAGCCTAAATTACTTTCAGCTATTGCCTAGTCAGACCAATCTTTTGTTGTGGAGGAAGAAACATTTTTCATGCCAAGGCACAGAGATGCTCTTTTTCAGAACAGAGAGAGTCATTTAATCCTCTATTATGAACCAACCCTATTCCTAAATACAAGGTGGGGATGAGACACATTTGGTTTTAATATTACGCAAAAAGAAACTGTCTCTCTTCAAAGGATGAAGTTTTGGACCGTTACCCTCATTTTCCATAATGTCCCCTTTATTTCTATTCATTGTATGGATATCACCTATTCTAAAGGCTAGACAGTTTCTGCACTCAGCATTTACTGGGTACACAGATTGCTGAAGGAGAGGCCCAAACCTGCTAGAACAAGCAAGTGAGACATAGCTTAGAGAGATAGGCTTCTCCCCTTGGCTTTTATTTTTGGGTACCTTGGTCTTAAGCCACTGTTGTTAAGCCACTACTGTGTACAAGTTCACCTGCTTTGAAGTCCGTTACATTAGAATATGAAACTGCTATGCAGCAAAACAGTTGTTCTGAGTCACCGTTTCACAACTATAAAACGGGAATGCTAACATCCTCCTCACGGCGTTCTTGTGAAAATGAATTTGCTGAGAATAACCTGGGGAAGCCCTTGGCATTTGGGGAGAGCTCATTCTCTCAATATAGCTCTAGATGCTCACGTGTCCTCTAACCATGAATATGAGAGGGAGGTAGTTGCCTGGCCTCAATTAGTTTGGGCGACAGTGATTTACATAGATTGGCCAATGTCCTCATGGAGGAGGGATTCAGAACTTGTGTATTGTGCATCTCTAAAGAGAAATCATCTTATCAGATCGCCTGACCATTCTGTTTATTTTTGGCTAAGAATCTCATAAATCTCAGGATAGAAGACAAAAACTCTTTTGTTAACTGCTACCATCCCCATATCCATTGACAGTGAATCTTGTTTTTATAGACTGTGACTTTGACCTCCACTGTCTTCAAGGTGATATCTTGATGAACAACATGTCCAGTACCCCAAGAAGGGGAACAGCAAGAGTGTTAAGCAGAATTCTGGCCTGGTTTTCTTTCTGTAATGAAATTATAATTAAATATCTGCACCCCCCCCAAAGAGAAAGTTAAGGGAAAGATAGTTTATTTGGTTTACAATCGCAGATGGTAGCTCATCATTGCTGGGAAGTCAAGGTCAGAATTTGAAGCAGCTAGTCACATGCATCCACAGTCTATATCAGAGAAAATGAATGCTTATGCTTTTACTTATTCTCAGCTCACATTCTCTGTTTGTACATAGTTCAACACCCAGGGAATGATGTTCCTTTAGAAAGCAGGTTCTTCCCATATCAGCTAAGATAACCAAGACAATTCTCCACAGACGTGGTCGAAGGCCAATCTGATCTTGATAATCCCTTATGCCAGGTGATTCCATCCTGAGCCAATGTGACAGTTAAAACCAACCAGAGAAAGCATCGTGGGTGTGGTAGACTACTTGTTCCACATGGGTTCCCTTGGGTTCAATAGATAAGAAGATAGAATGGAGGGATGGAAGAAAGATAAAAAGTCAGGCATACAGAAATAATACAATGCTTAGGTTAAATGAGGAAAATGGGGTTGTAAAGGGAAGAGAGGGATAACAAGACATCAGGGAGGATAGCTGGCCTTAATTAGGCTTCAGTCAAGTTGGCAGCCGACACTTTCAACTGCAGACTTATGCATTTGAATGTGTATATGTGTGTACTTACCCTGTGTGCTTTTCTGTCTCTCTGCCTCTCTCTTCTTCTTCTTCTTCTCTCTTCTTTTCTCTTCTCTCTTCCCTCTCTTCCCTCATGTGTGTGTATATTTTCTCTGTCTCTGTCCTTCTCCCTGTCATCTCTGTTCTGCCTCTGTTTCTGTCTTTTTGTATGTTTTTCCTTTGTGTTTTCTGCCCTTTGTCTCTTCCTCCCCCCCCAGTTTGTCAGTCTCTATCTGTCTCTCTATATATCTCTCTGTCTCTCTCTACCTTCTTCTCTGTTTCTGTCTGTCTCTTTTTCTATCTTTCTGTCTCTCTCTCTCTCTGTCTCTCTCTGTTTCTCTCTGTCTCTTTCTGTGTGTGTTTGTGTGTGTGTGTGTGTGTGTGTGTGTATGTGTGTGTGTGTGTGTGTGTGTGTGTGTGTGTGTGTGTGTGTATGTGTATCTGGGTGTTTTCCATGTCTGTGCTGTCTAAGTATCAGAAATAATTTCCCCCATAAGCTAGGCAAGTCTTTCAAAAGTAGCCAAAAATTAAGATATGAGTTTTTGAAGTCTCCATGGAAACTGCTATTTCAAATTGTTTTCAAATGTGCTGTGTTCTTCAGTCCTCCTTTTTTCCTGCGAAAGACCACATACAGGAGCAAGGTCATCATCTATTGAACCCTGTTTGGTCCTGTTAAAAAAGACTGCTTGATGGTGGCTGCATCTTAGCACAACAGCCCCAAGATGGAAAAGGGGAAACATCAAAGGGCCATTAGAGTTGCATTATCTTTTTTGTTTATTTCATCTGTGATTCTTGATTCTTAGCATATCCCAACAAGGGGTGAGAAAAATCCACAGTGATGGATCCTCCTCATGGCACTGTTACAAATTGGGAAAATAGAAAAACAATAGAGACTAATACAATACAACCTAGAATTGAAGCATTTTCAAAAATACCATATTCAAAACATTTTTTTGTCAGGTCCCAAAAGGATATTGCTTAATATGATTTGGGTTTCTGCTTGAGCTGTCATATTGACGAACTGATCCGGGTGGGAGGCTGGGGAGTGAGGCTTATTCTGTTATTTACTAATAAATGGGATTACTTCATCACGAGAAAAAAAATCACAGCCTTTTGATTGGAAAAATCTGGCTTGGAAAAAAAAAAATGGTGAGCCCAGCAGATGACTAGAGCACTGGTCCAATTTCTGCTGTGTTTTGTGAAGACTGTTTTGTTCTTTTTTTTTTTTTTAAAGCCAGAAAGGTACCTTTCTGAGATGCTCCCCACTTACAATCCAAGCAACTCTCTGTTGGAGCATTCTTTCCCTCGCAGAGTGACATCTGTGATGTTCAAGGACGTTGGCCCCTCGGACGTAGAGTGATTCATAAGTCCTCTGAACTATTTGCTCCAAAGCATGTTTGCCCACCCCCCACCCCCCCACCCCACCCCCCGGCTCCAGGAGCTGCTTAGAATTCTACAAGGAATTTTCCACCTCATCTGTGGGCTCTTTTCTGCAGCACCGAGAGTCACAACACTNTTTTTTTTTTTTTTTTTTTTTTTTTTCTTTTTTAAAAATTTTTTACCTTTTCTTTGCCAGTTAAAATAATCACACAAACACTACCTGAGGCAAGTTACCCTAATCCAGTGTCAGACATGTGTGTCTTGAAAAGGAGGCATGTCAAGAGTTTCAGATGTGAGGGCAATGAGGGCATGATATTCAGAAAATGACCCGGAAGGTCAGAGGTCCCCATTCCCAGCCACTGGCGTGGTTCCATCTAGGTTTGCAGGGGAAGCTAATACCAATCAGTTCATCCAAAGCCTATGCAGGATGTTCTCCCTTTAATAGAGGCAACAGCAAAAAGAGTGATGGAGGTGCCTTTTAGTGTCTGAGTGACAGATCATTGTTTTTTTTCTTACCAGGAAATTCTCTACTATTGAATCCTGCCATGCAGCCAGATCTGACTGTGAGCCGGACATACAGTGGGCCCATCTGTCTGCAGGATCCACTGGACAAGGAGCTCATGACAGAATCTTCACTATTCAATCCTTTATCTGACATCAAAGTCAAAGTCCAGAGCTCATTTATGGTTTCCCTGGGAGTGTCTGAGAGAGCAGAGTACCATGGCAAGAATCACTCGGGGACTTTCCCCCATGGAAACAACCGAGGATTCAGTACAATACATCCCAGAAACAAAACGCCATACATCCAAAATCTGTCATCACTGCCGACAAGGACAGAGCTGAGGACAACTGGTGTCTTTGGCCATTTAGGGGGACGCTTAGTAATGCCAAATACAGGTGGGTGGCAAGGGTGTGTTTGCATATTTTCCTCACTTGTGTAAATACCTTTTTATAAGTTTGCAATAATCAGATTCATTTGGGAGTGATGAGCAAAGGTTGGGGCTCTACTTTGTGTGCGCAGGAGCCCAGATGTGCAGCTGAAATCGGGCAGAGCCTTCTCTCTGCCTGCCAGGAGGACAGAACACCACGATTGATGCTCCTGATCGCCATCTTTAAGCATGATACCCATCAGGTGGTGTGGAAAGGCTTCTGGGTTTGAGACTCATTGGAATATGTTACCTAGGGCATGGAAAGGAGAAAAAAAAAAGAACACAGTTCTTTTCTACAACTGACAAGTACCATATTTAGCCAAAGCACATGTTTGCACTGACAAATAATTTAGTGCACAGACAGTCACATTTCGCAGGCCCTTGATAATTATTTTGACTATTTTTAAGTTATTATTACATTGGTTCTTGGCAGGTAATGACAATGAATCATTATATTGTTGCTCTTTAAAGTTCAAACATTAGTTCTAGTGCTATGCCACACGCACAACCCATTTCGAAGTATGTGTTTCCCTTCTTTGGGTTTTAAGAGAGGAGATGTCTCTGGATATTTGTAGTGGATATTTCTGATCCCTGGCACAGGTTACTTTAAAAATGTCATCCCTATCTGTCTCTTGATCTTCATGGTTGTTGCCTGAGGCCAGAGTAGAGGTAAATGAGATTGGTTTCTTCTCTTAGTCCTAAGCCATGGGAAGCAGGTGAGTTCCATGGTAGATATCGAAAGCAGAGAGGGTCAGGAGCATTAGATCTAGTCATGTTCTTAGACAGAAATTGAGTAGCAAGCCAGTGCTCAATGAGAGATGACCGAGATTTTATCTCATGAAATGAAATCTGTGACAGGATTGGCCTTATACTATGACTGCAGCTACCTTACCTGTCTAGTAGTTTAGACTTGAAACTGAACTTTCTCTTCACTTGATAATTTTAACCTCATTCTATCCCAAATTAGTTGTGTCCTCTCACACCCAGTTTCAAACTATAACTTACTTCTGGAAAATAGCCTAAGTTGCAGCTCTAGAAATAATGATGTTCCCCAACCTATCTTGCCAGGGTTTTAGGGTATGCTGGGATTCTTATCTCCCACAGTGTATGATGACAGTCTAACTTGTGTCACTATGGCATAACTGACCAATAGGACACTTCTTTTAGAAAGAAGTAGCCAGCCACATTTATCACATGAATTTGTAAAATATATATATATATATATATATATATATATATATATATATATATGTATATATAAATGCAACATGTATCTCTTGTTTTACCAAAGACTAGGATGTGAAATGAGAGTCACATGAAGCCAGTGAGTTACTATGCCTTTATCAAAGTTCCTCATGCATGTTCCCATCTTCATGTGTACAGGGTTCATATGTGTCTGTGTTTACATACTGAACTAGTGTCAAGAGCAAACTATTCATTGCCCATATTTGCTTAATTTTCATCAAAGAAAGCATGGAAATGAAAACCTGGATGAATGAGAACTATTTCTTTCCCCTCATATCTCTCTTGGGAGACATCCTTGTTGAAAACTAAAACTCTGATAGCTTGTCAGCAATCCCCACCCAGTCCCACGATGAACAGGATGTTTTCAAGCCTCCTGACAAGAGCCACTGGACAAGACCGAAGCTGCACATTTCAAACGAGTTTTAGAGAAAAGAAGTGTGAGGTATTGAAACAAGCTCCTTGGTATTTGTAGGGCATAAATGCAAACTATGCCCTGGGGGAATGAAGTGTCCATAAAGCACGCCACAGAAATTAGATTGCTCTAATGCCATCCATTCTGAACTGGCTGGCGCTGCACTCTGGAACTCATTTATTATGCAAAATATGAGAGTAGAAACTCTGACAGGTGGTTCTATTGTCGTATCCAATTTTAAAAAGCTGTCAGAGTAGCAGGTGGAGTTGGGGAGTTGCATTTTCTTTTAAATCAAAGATTAGTGGGGAATGACATGTTGCAAATGGAGAGTTCTTTAGGGGACCCAAGGCATGAACCCTTCCCACTATGTTTTTGGTTCTGATAATCAGCAACTTGCCACCAACATGCTAATGTCCATTGTTCTTCTACCCTTGGCCCTGGGATGAACTCGCTTCAGCTTCCATGTGCAATGTATGTTTGGGTAGGAAGTATATTTGAAGGCTAATAGAAATCATGATTGAGGGAGAGTGAAAAAAATGTAAGGGCCACTTTAAAGAATTGATTCAGGTTGAATTAGGAGTATCTTGAATAATGTTTCCACCTAAACATAGGGAATTAAGCTTACTTGAAAGAAGTGGGATGGGGGTAGGCCCAACAAATAGCCCCAGGCAATGATGTCCTGCACAAGACAACATAACTCAGAATCTGGTTTTATATTAAGAATTTTGAATCCTTTGCATTATCTTTTCCTATTTTCAATATGTTTATTCTGGGTCCGGCACTGTGCTAAGTGTCATCACTGCAACAGGGCACAGTTTGCCTAATTATATACCGACCCTCTACCGAGGAGTCTTCATGTTTCTTTGTCTTCATGGTATAGAGATAATGTAGAAGAAGCAACAGAGAAATAAGTGCCAAACTAAGACAAAGCTGAATGAAGGTTCAAGGCAACATATGAGCCCTTAAATTTCCCAGTAGCATCTGTGTTCAATACTAGGAAAGGATACAGTTACGGTTAAGGAAGAACAGGAAATGTAAGGGGCATCTGAATGGAGGTCCCCAAGCATGTCAGTTACAGTTATCATACTATTGATGTGAAGGTGTAGAATGTAAATACCTCTCCTTCCTGAAAAGCCGTGAATAGAATTTTAGTGTGCCCCATTCTTAGTCCTAGTGAAAGATGTTGATGATTACTAGCCTGTTACTGAATAATGATGTAAATGTGAATCACAAATAACCTGGTTCACAATAAGTCTCACATTCCTTGACTCTGTAGCTGCTAACACACAGAGAGAAAGAACAAGAAAGCTTGTCAACAGCAACCTGCAAGCTTCCTCTGCAATTATCTCTAACAAAAGGTAAAACCAGAGAAAGCTTCATTATTCAAAACATTAGGAGGAAGCCTAGGGGTTTTACTTTGTGTGACTCTCTTACTATTTCACGAGTTCATTCCTTTTTATAAACAGAAGTCATGTTAAAGAGACTCCCAGCTTTTTGCAGATGTCTCTCTTTGTCCAAAGTAAAGTGTTTTCTTCATAGCTGTAAATAGGAATTGGGGACATTTCAGATGCTGTGGTGTGGCTTCATAATGACAGAGACATGAGTATGGTTAAGACACTGTCACTCCCTTAATCTTTCACAGCTGCTGTTTGCAAAGTTAAAGTCATATCAATTGCAGAATGACCTAGAGTATTTCAAAATTGATCAGACACATTTTTTACTGTTTTTTTTTTTTTAAAGATGCAGCAATTCACAGAGCACCTTCCCTAACTTGTAGATATAGCTTGTAAGACAATTTCATTCCAGGTTCAAGGAAAGTGTTAGTTTACACATCAGCCCAGATACCTTTTCCAAAAATGAGAACAAGATATATAACTATATTTTAAATTTTGGAGAAAGTTAATTTATGGGCTGATAACATCTAAACTTTGCAGGTATATTTGGTAGATCCTGGCCTTAGGATGCTGGCAAAATTTCAGATAAAATTGAGCATTGAATATGATCATATTTGGTCTGATACAGATCAAGTTATCCCCCAGAGTTCTTCAAGGTTTGGTGGTTATAAATTGGTAGGGGAAACTCCTTTGTGTTGGCATCTATAAAGTACCCAAGAAGCATGTTTCAAAATAATTAGGATATCTCCATATGACCTCTTGGCTTTCTCTGTCTTAGGGGTGAGTCTACTCATACCACACGGTGCCATCCCAGAGGAGAATTCTTGGGAGATTTATATGTCAATCAACCAAGGTGAGCCCAGGTAAGAGTCAGAGAAGACTAGCATATTAATAGTACCTTGAATATCCACTGGGACTTGTGCAAAAAAAAAAAATCTGAATTTATTTTTCAGATGAGACAGGTTGGTATGAGGTTGAGACGATGACTATAAAGGGGAGTACAGACCTGAGTTACATCTTAAGGTCATTGGAATCTAAGCAGGAGGCACCAAGTGGGAAAGAGTGAACTGGTAGTCAGACACGTAAACAGAAACTGTGCTTAAACTGCCCAATAGATTCCCCCTTCAAGACAAAATTAAATTACCTTAGCAGGTGCTGTTTAGTGCAAAACCCTATATATAAAAAGCCATCAAATAGTGAAATCATGACTCTCCAGGTTCAGCAGATGACCTGTTCCATACAGGCTAGGAGTCAATTTTGTTGATGATTTTCCAAGGGTAAAATACGTGGTCTTCAATAGCTTTGGGGTCTGACAGATTTCAGCAGCATTAAATTCAATTACACGAGCAAATACAAATCCTGTCATATACTCTTTATAATGAAAGTAGTCGGTTATTTTCTCAGCGCAACTATAATATTTGTAGAAATGTTGCTTTCTTCCACACAAGATAAAGCTAGCTCCTCTTTAGAAAGTAATTTGTCTTATAAACTGGTTACATACCTTTGGCATTTTTAGTCATAACATCTTGGTTACTTTAAAATAGATTTTCTTTCTTTTTTGGTTGTTGTTGTTATGAGTATGGAACACATGAAAGAAAAACAGGGGGAAAGAAAAGAGCCCCCCCCCAAAACAGATGGTTAAAACAGATTTTGATAGTGATCTATATAGAAGGATCTGTGGGTACATAGAAATTCTGACTAACCATGAGGCCTTAGAAGAATTCTGAGACAATTTTCTGCTAGCTGGTTATGGGAAAGGTTCTCAAAAGATTTGCATGTAGCTGCACTATGCCGGGCACTTGAAGAGCATCCTCAGTTGTGTAGGGATCAGCTCTTTTCCTACCTCCTTGTAATGGTGCTGATGTCTCAAATAACCCGTGCTGGCAGATTTTGGAAACAGACTCAGAGAGTTTAAGTTGGTGTTCGTTTGTGGTACTGAACGTTAACTCCAGGAACCCAAGAAGGCTAGGCAAGTGCGGAACCAGATTGGACATAGGGATACGTTCCTTGTCTCTCTCTCGAAACTTCTCAAAGACGAGGTAGCATCCAATAAATCTACATTGTAACCTCAAGAACCTACTAACCATGAGAAAATATAGGGGTCTAAAAAAAGTTTCCTATCAATAAACTCTAACTCCAAAGACAGACAATGGACATACTAAAATTTGAGTATTAGAACGTTTTGTCAGGTACAGTCATCCCTCAGCATCCACAGAGGATTGCATCTAGGACCCTACAAGGACACCAAAATCCCAAGGTGTTCACAAACCCTTATATAAAGGGGTACAGTATCTGCATTTAACCTACGAACATTCTGCAATGTGCTTTAAATCTCCTCTAGGTTACTGATAATTTCTGATAGTACAGTGCTCTGAGAGTAAAACTCTGTCTATGTTCAGTATAGTCAGACTATTTTTGATCTCAGGTTGATTGTCTACAAATGGGAAGCAGAGGATATAGAGTGGTTACTGAATAAGTTAGAACCAGCCAGTTGTGCCTGAGTCATGGCTTCCTGCCAGCTCTGGCTTCCGCAGCTTCTCCTGTCATTGTAATCGATCTCCTGAGCTGTATTCGGCTTCTTCCACTCAAACCCATCCCCAGTACCTTCTGCCTCATTATAGCAGAGCCTGCCTGGGGCTACTTCCCATTTTTCCAGGACACTTAATTTACAGCTTACCTCCATCCCCATCTCTTTCTGGAAGCTGCCCCTTCTTAACAGGTCAGAAGAAGAAATGTGCCAACAGGCATCAAGTCTACGACGCCTTAAAATGTTTAAAAGGTATTGGAAAGGAAAGATTATATAGGGCACCCTACAATTTTAAGAGAGAACACTGCCTATTAACTTAGAGGCTAATAACCTTGAAAGACAGGTTGGCCTAATGAGGTCACTCCTTGGGCCACCTTCTCTTTTAAAATCTTATGTTGGTGGACTGAACTTGCCCATCCATATCTAGACTATGTGCTTCCTACTGCTGTCTAGGGAGGTGGATACAGACAGGAACTGTTTCATTAAGGGTTGACATCTGTGAGCCATGCATTTCTTATCGATTGAACTGTGGATAGTAAGAAGCCCATGCACTCTATGTTCCCTTTCAATGTGTAGTAACCTGCTGATGGGTCCTGTGTCCCTTCAGAATGGTCACTCTAAGCTACAGGCCGTTCTACTTGCTCTGTAATCCTTACTACCCTTTGAATGACACTAAACTATTTGCAAAATGCTGGAAATAGCAAATGCCTTTCTGCTCCCTTTTTGTTTGCTAAGCTGGGATAAATTTTTCTGCCTAAGCCAAGAAGCTGCTTTGGATCTGTGTTCTTTGGCTTTTAATCTTCCGACTAATCAGGAAAAGGCCATTGTACTGTCTTCCTTTGTCATACCACTTGAAAACCCATTTTCATTTTATGCCATCCATCTGTCAGCATAAACTTGCCTCTAAATCCAGCATGCCATGAGAATGGGCTGCCCTGGTTCATTTCCTCCCATCTCTTTTGTTTTGGGGGTGTGTGAGAATTGGATTTGTTGATTCTACTTCTCTAGCAAGAATACAGCAGGATCTTACAAATGGCTTTCTCCTATATTTAGATTCCTATCTACCATGCTTTCCACCGTAGCATGCATTTCCACTATTCCTCCTTGTGCGCCATCTCCAGTGTAGCAGGGGACTGGTTGAGAATTCTGATTTGATTAATCTAAGCTTTCTGCCTGATTTCTATAGCAGTATAGTGGGATCTAAAGATAAAAAAAAAAAAATAGCTCTTCTATTCAAGGAATCTCTTACAGCTCTACATTCATGGTTTGATAAGTGTGTTCCTGTGTGTGTGTGTGTGTGTGTGTGTGTGTGAGAGAGAGAGAGAGAGAGAGAAAGAGAGAGAGAGAGAGAGAGAGAGAGAGATTATGTGTGTTGGTACATATATGTGTGTTTTATGTGCATATGTGCATGGGTTTATTGTTTCAGAGGTAGCAGGTGGCAAGTGGCTGCGGCAACAACTAAGAGCTTACATATTAGACTATAAGCCAAGGCAAAGAGAACACTGGAAACAGCTAGAGGATATTGAAGCCCTAAAGTTCATCCACTTCTGACAGTCACTTCTAGTTGGTATACCTTCTCCAACATAGTCAAACTTCCTAGTTCTTCCCCAACAGTTCCATCAATGGCAGACCAAGTATTCAAAGACATGTGTCTATGTGGGTCATTCTCATACAGACCATAACAGCCCTCAAAAAGTTACAGGGTTGCAGCATTTCTGATTTGGACTTTTCTTTTCTTTTCTCTTCTTTTCTTTTTTAAATAATTTTTTAACTGGATATTTTCTTTATTTACATTTCAAATGTTTTCCTCTTTTCAAGTCTCCCCTTCAGATTTGGGGTTTTCATGGTGAATCAGTCACTATGTATCATGGCAGTAAAAAGAGCCATAGAAATATTGAAAACAGAGTAGGTCCTTAATGTATTATAAGGGCAGACTTAAAGGCAAGGAGGCAGGAAAGGGGGGTTATTTTCTGGAGATGTCATCTGAGTCCAATCTTAAAGGAAAAGAAAAGGGTCTTAGTGGTGTCTTTCTCTCTGGGGAAATTTCCTGATGGTTGCATATACAGGGATATGTATGTGAGGGCAGAGTCTTAAAGAGTGGCTACATCTAGAGGTTTGTCCCTGGATGAAATCACTCTGGTATCAGAACACTGCTTTAAATAACTTTCCTACAACTGTGCTGCCATCTTGCTACAGACTGGGGAAAGAGTACCGTGAACTATCGCATTCACAAGATGGGATAGAATGTCCTCAGGCACAGGGACGAGAGTGGTCCCCAGAAAATGAATGGTACCAATATTGGCACTTCTGAGGAGATTTGCTGATGAGAAGCCTCCTATTATTGGATGGAAGCTGTACAACATCTGATCCATAGGCTCCTGATGTACACTGGCTTTGTACCCATGGTAACTCTGGCAGAGTGTGTCAAATAAGCTCACCTCAGCTAATAATTTATACCTAGTACATTTGGATTTAGATTATTGCTCTGTTTTGTTTCATGTTACATTTTTCTCAGATATTCTTGGTTTGTAGGGGACCTCAGCCTTTACAGATTAAACAGATTCTAATCATTCTCTAAAAGTTAAATTCATATCTTCAAATAAAAGAATCCCATGTTGTGGCCCTTTCTGATCACCCTACAGTAAGAACGCTGCATGTCACATTGGGTCATTCCTCCTCACCCAGCTCTCTGCAGCCTCCCCACCCATGACTGGAGAATAGAGAACTGGACCAGAAAATTATTATGGGCAGCTTTCTGAGAAGCAATAAAATGAAACCAAAGGCAAACATTCATTTCTTTTTCCAATTACACTGTCATGTGGATATCCCAGACCAAATGCTTAGACCAGCATCAGAAATGTAAGGGATCTTGCTGACAGCTTTACAGAGGAACACATATTTTGGCATTTGGGCTTAGTGGAGATGGGATATTTTAACTATTTTGTTTACTAGGTTGTTTTGTTTTGATCAAACAATGTAATCTAATTGGTAAAAAAAAATTTAGAAGGTAGAAATCTAGGTCATATGAGACACCTTTTTAAAAGATGTATGGATAGTGGCTGCTGGTTTTAGTGGCAGAGTAGGAAGTAATGTCAAACACTAGAATGACAGAAAGTTCACCAGAAGTCTGAGAAAGGAAGATAGACTTTCTTCCCCAAGATGAGCTTTGTCATTCTGTCAACAACTTTATGTGGGCTTCACACATGTTTACATCCATATACCCCTGTACAAACACACACAAACATACACACACACACACACACACACACACAAACATACACACACATGCACATACATACAAACATACACATGCACACATTTATAAATACGTGCATAAGATCATGCTTCACAGAGCATATGCTGAAAAATGTTTTTAGCCTTGTTTGGGTTGTCCTCTTCAAAGACCCAATGAGAAGTGGCTATAAAATTAGAGCCATTTATAGGGTCATGGCATTGGTAGCCATTCTCATTTCATATCAGTTTCTTTACCATTTCCATGCTCCCAGGATCCAAGGGAAAACCTTTTGGAATATTGGGGATAGTGGCTGCTCTAGTTTGTTTCTCTGTTCCTGTGACAAAAGCATGTTGAGGATGTAAAGGTTTTTTCAATCTTACAACTCTCCTGTCACTATCCATCACTGAGGGAAGACAGGGTAGCAAAGACAGGAACTGAAGCAGAGACAAAGGTGGGAATGCACCATATGGACTTCCTCCCCCTGGCTTGTGCAGCCTGTTTTCTAAGACTACCTTCCCAGGAATGGCAATGCCTGCCTCATGCCAGGCCCTCCCACATCAATCATTAATCAAGACTTGCCTACAGGCAAGTTAATGAAGACATTTTCTTAATTGAGATTCCTCTTCCCAAATAATTATAGTTTATGTCTGTTTGACAAAAAAAAGAAACCAAGAAACAAACATCACACACACACACACACACACACACACACACACACACACACACACAATCATACAACCAGGACAGTGGCAAAGCCAAGGAAAGAGGGAAAAGGGTCCTATATTCCCAAGAAGTGGAATGAACTCTGGATCTGCAATGTGGGCCACAGCTTTTTCAGGCCAGTGTTCAAGAAGGAGCTGCTGCCAATGGGGGCCACATGGGGCTGCCAATACTTACATATATACAACTGTGGGCAATTGGGTCATGCCCACACCTACTGTCCACTGTCACTGAGAGCTTTTAGAACCACAGCTCATCTGTAAGGAGCCCATTAAGAATTCTTATCTTTATAATCATTCTCAGTCAGCTAAGAAAGCTATCACTACCTGGCCTCAGATGATTAAGTACAAAGGTGTGTATTCTCTGCTTCCTTCCTAGGAGAGCAGTTCAGGGATAAGTTTGTAGAAAACCTTAGGGAAGCTGGCCATGTCACCTTCCTGTGCAGAGGAAACATCAGAGGCCTTCTGTGTGCATTGTCCAGTTGTCCATGCAAATGCTCACAAATATGCCCACAGGAACATCTTCACTAATTCCCTAGGTGCTCCTTAATCCAATCACATTGACAATGAAAACTGACCATCATGCTATTTGGGGTATATATACAGATGTACAGATGTAGGCGTTGTTGCTGTGCATTTTAATAAGGAAATCAAGCAGAACAAAACCCTAAAGGAAAAGGGATGAGCAAAGAGACATAAGTGTGAGTTCTACCTCCAGTGGTGCTGCCTGCTCCCCTGTGGGAGCAAGGGAGAATGATTATAACTGATTTGATGGTAAGGATTGATGAGGCTTTGGGTTGGGAGACCTAGCAAGGGTCACTTTCAGAGGCGTTATTTATGTTCTGCCTCATCCCCACCTCCAAAGTGCAAGCCCACATCATAAAAGTACCCTCCTTGTAGGATTATTGGTAGAGTCCTTTCTTTCTCCCTCCAAGCAGTGCCAGGTTGGACAATAAATTATAGCCACTCTACAGTTGAGTGTGCTTGCCACTAAACATGAACATTTTAGATCCATTCACTGATCTCCACATTGGGGTCAAGGGAGAGGGGTGTAAAAGAGGCTAGAGAGAAGTGTGTGTGTGTGTGTGTGTGTGTGTGTGTGTGTGTGTGTGTGTCTTGAAGGAGATGAAAGCATTGAAGATATTGCCTACAATCCTGGCTTGGGACCCGATGATTAATTAGCAGAGAAAGATTTGCCAGCTCAAGGTCACTTGAGAGTTACTTGTAACAGTTGCTCTAGGAACAACTTTGGATTTCTTTCCAGGGAATAAATATAGCTCTCTAATGTATAACAAAAAGAAAAAGAAAAAATGAGAAAATGGGAGAGACAGAGAGAGAGAGAGAGAGAGCTTGCACAGTAAGAATTTTACTGACCTACTCACCTCCTCCTCTAGCTCTAATTTTTTAATTATATCAACAACAGGTATTTTCTGGTGGTTTTGTTTCCACAATGCCATCATAATTCTGGGCTTAAAAGCAAGTCCTTCAACTACAGAACTACAGTGAAAATATTAATGGTCTACTTTCAAGAGCCTGATTTAAAAAAAAAAAGAGCAAACTTCCTCCAATGCTTTTGTGTTTAACGCCATTTCTTTCTTTCTTTTTTTTTAAATTAGATATTTTCTTTTTTTTTTTTAAGGCAAAATCTGTTTATTTAGCAACTTCGATGGGAATGTTAGTACTTTTCCTTCTTTAGTCCTCTAACAACTTATTTACATTTCAAATGCTATCTAGAAAGTTCCCTGTATCCCCCTCACCCCTGCTCCTCTACCTGCCCACTCCCACTTCTTGGCCCTGGTGTTCCCCTTTACTGGGGCATCTAAAGTTTGCAAGACCAAGGGGCCTCTCTTCCCAATGATGGCCTAGTCATCCATATGCATAAATATGCATCTAGAGACACGAGCTCTGAGGGTACTGGTTAGTTCATATTGTTGTTCCACCTATAGGGTTGTAGACCCCTTCAGCTCCTTGGGTACTTTCTCTAGCTCCTACATTGGGGGTCCTGTGTTCCATCATATAGATCACTGTAAACATCCATTTCTGTATTTGCCAGGCACTGGTATAGCCTCCAAAGAGACAACTATATCAGGGTCTTTTCAGCAAAATCTTGCTGGCATATGCAATAGTGTCTGGGTTTTGGTGACTGATTATGGGATGGATCCCCAGGTGGGGTAGTCTCTAGATGGTCTATCCTTTTGTCTTAGCTCCAGACTTTGTCTCTGTAACTCCTTTCATGGGTGTTTTGTTCTCAATTCTAGTGAGGAATGAAGTATCCACACTTTGGTCTTAATTCTTCTTGATTTTCTTGTGTTTTGCAAATTGTATCTTGGGTATTCTAAGTTTCTGGGCAAATGGATGTATCTGGAGGATATCATCCTTAGTGAAGTAACCCAATCACAAAAGAAGTCACCTGATATGCACTCACTGATAAATGGATATTAATGCCATTTCTAATCATTCTCCTATCTGTTGGTTATACATTAAGAGTCTACTATATGATCCCAAACAGTGGAATCCTAGTGAGCTGGAACTCATGTTAGAACATGACTGCCTTTCCTAGCCTAGCAGGACAAGGGTCATGTCACCTTGAAGGGGCTGTGACCCCATCCACTCCCGGGCTTTCCTTGCTTGCTTGTGATGGATGAAGATGTGTAACTGTCCTTGTTTCTCTTTGCTCGGGGCTCATTCCAGGGTTTGGATTCACTGTGTCGTTTAAATAGGCTTTAGAAAAATCTTAACTGGGTGCATCAAATTGATGGCATGTCCCTATCCCTTCTGAGAGATTTGCCATTAATTAACTCCACAACGAGGCTAAGGAACTTCTGGGGAAAGGTGATTCCTAAGTAACACAACAGAGCAGGACTCGGCTGGTGCCAGGGGAGTAAATTGCTGCCATTTGGGAGCTGCATTCACTCTTTCAGGCTTCCTCGCCTTGCGCTGTAATAAAAGGAGCAATTTATCAAATAGTATCTTAATGGCCTAGAGGGGTTAATGCACCTTTAGTGGAAGATTATACTACCTTCCCCAGTAAAAATCAAGATGATTTCTTCACAAAGTCATTTATGTTGGAGTATAATGCCAAAATGAAATACAGAAAAAGGTAAAAAGAAAGAAAAGAAAGGGAAAAAAATTCATACATCGATTGTCAATTTAAGATTTGCTTTTTTTTTCCAGAAAAGATTTCCACCACCACCCCCAAACCAAGTCCTGCTTTCTTTTCTGCCTCACACCCCCCTCAGCCTGCAAGCACACCTCAATACAAATTGCCATCATTTTAATCAAAGTGCATTTGAAGCCCAAGTGAGCTCACAATGGGAAGTGATTAGGGTGGTCCAGGGGAGTCTTTAATTAAAGATGCCATTGACAAGATAACAATGGTTTTTGAAAACTGTTAATAGAGCGAAAGAGAAAGTACGCCTTAATGCAATAAGGGGAAAGTCACTGGTTCATGGGTTTGATTGCACATTGTGAGCAGGCGCCACGTCCCATCATTATTTTTATTTGTATAGCCATCTCTTTTATTACCCATGCTGGAAGTAGAAATAACCTGTCCTATTAAGATATTTAATATATATCATCCTTTCCACTTCACATAGTTATAGTCTAATAAACATGCCAGGAGAAGACACCAGCCCTCAGGAAGGCTATCCCCGTGATGCTAAGATGATTCACAGGGCTCTCGGAAGACATGAACCATCCACCCCCTAGCTCCCTGAGTATATAGTCTTTAAGGTGAACCACTAAACCCTCCCAGATCTCCATGAGGTTTTATGCAGACACAGAGTACTTTTCTGGATAGTAGAATGTTAGCGCCAGCAGCTGCAGCACTGAATCCCTGAAAATGATCAACAGCTTGATTAGTTAATCCATACCTGGGACATAATATAGGACAAGAAGCAGGAACAGAGTATTCCAAACATAGTGGCTCCCTAAAAGATGCCCCATGCTGCTCCAAGATCCTGAGCGTGTTCTTCCCTTTTGCTAAGGGATTCTTCAGGTCTGAGTAATGTTAAAGACCTTGAGAAGCAGAGATTCTGCAAACTATGCAGGTGAGCATAATGAAGGCAGGAGAGACAGAGTCAGGGAGATCTGAGAATTTCACACTGCTGCCAAGCAGAGGGAAGGAGGGGCCTTACCTCAAGACATACCAGAACTCTGCAGCTAGAAAAGGCCAAGAAATCCTTCTAGCTTAGTGGGGTCTCTGCCACTCAGACCTGTAAGAAAGGCTTGTTTTAAGCCATTTGTTTGTGCTACAGCAATAACAGGGCAGAAACTCCAGCCTCTATGTGATCACTATACAAACCCTACAGTTCTATCTTCGAAAGACTTCTTCTGAAGTAGCAACTCTCATACCAGAATTTGCTTACAAGCCCAGCGTTGGGGATGCAGTGCTCAGTTCAACATTCAGCTCTTGACTGGCATCCATGAGGCCCTGGCAGATGAATAGCTTCCTCCTACCACTACCTGATGCCCAAACCCAACACCAGCACACACACAAACTAATACACACACACACACACACACACACACACAAACACACACACACACTAATATTTATATAATATATAATAATATATATATTAGTGTGTGTATATATTATATATATATACTCATACATATACACACATAAGCACACACTCATACACACAAACATACATTGATAGACACAGTCATATATTCATACACATATACTCAAACATACACTCACACACTCATATATTCATACACATACACTCACATATACATACACACTGATACACACACATTCATGAACACTCACACATACACTCATTCACGCATTTGCACTCATACACACCCTCATACACATGCACACACACACACACACACACACACACACACACACACACGGCACTAATAAGGTACTAGATTCCCTTCTCAATTCTGCCTCAAAGGTGACATGTGACATTGGCTTCGTCTCATCCTTCTACCCAGCAGCATCCCTGCATATGAGCCATGATGACACTGGACCGGATTTCTCCCTAGGTCTTCCCTGACTAAAATGAAATAAGATTCGCATTTCCTCCAGAGAAAGCTGGTTCCCCATTCAAAATGTAAATGAATAAACAACTTACTAGATATTAAAAACTGTCACAGCGGCGTGATGCATAGATCCGCTCCTCTCCCTCTCCCCTCACTCCTTCCCAGCAAGGCATCATTTCAGTTCTAAAAAGCCCAACACTGCATGAAAGATGAGCCTTAAATTGTGTCTAGGAATTGGTGATTTGCACATGATTTGTGCTTCCTTTAGTATATTAATTGGTAAACACCCCCACGAATGTGTGTGTAAACGAAAGCCGTTTAACATATGCAAACAGCTTAATCTCTCGGTGTTGCTCCATTTCAACAAGCTCAGAGACTCTGTTCCAGTGCGCATCTCACTCTCTCCTACCACATGCCCTTCCATGCTGCCTCCTTCCCGAGGTGCTATTTTAGATAATACTATGTGGGTGACCCAAATCTTTAAATCCTTGAATGGTACAGATGCTCTTTGGTCCCTCGTGAATTGTACACGGGGGTGCTGTTTTAATGCGGTGTTCTCAATCTGTGCTTCCCAGCTAATGGAATACAATGGCGGTGTGATGAGCTGTGGCATCACTTCCCAATCATTGCTAATCAACCTCCAACCTGCCATCCTTGCTAAGGAATAGATGGCGCTTACAGACTGGAGATGTAAAGAGAAATCAGCTGCAGTTGAACAGTCTGTGATAGCAGCAGCATCAAAGGGCCTTAACACTAAGCATTAAGCTTGACCAGCACTGGAACTCAATTTTGAGAGGCTGCCCTGTATTTATCCAAAGCCCAAATCCCTCTTTTAATGTTTTTAAAAAAATACTTGATCATATTATTTTTTTACAATACATCCCAAGCACAGCCCTCCCTCCCTCCATTCCCAGCACCACCTCTTCCCCTCCCACCCCCACTCAAGTCCTCTGTCTCCATGACAAGATGTAATAAGGCTAGGCATAAACCCTGGAATCAAAGCTGGATAATGAGGCCACCCAGTAGGGGGAAAAGGTCCCACTAGTAGGCATAAAGGGC
The DNA here is from genome assembly GCA_902729485.2 of Mus minutoides. NCBI lineage: Eukaryota > Metazoa > Chordata > Mammalia > Rodentia > Muridae > Mus > Mus minutoides. The sequence continues at coordinate 810,411 of LR749791.1, read as the reverse complement.
AAAAGGTCAGAGGCACTCTTCTCCCATTGGTAGGAAGGGACCAAAACCCCAAATTAAATATATAAAGAGCTCAAGAAACTAGATATCAGCAAACCAGTGATCTAAATAAAAAATTGAGTGTAGACCTAAACAGCAAATTCTCAAAAGAATCAGGAATGGCCAATTCCCTCTTAGACGCAGAGTTCCTTGAATATTTTCTTAAGAATAACACAATTTTCAAATGTTAGTGCCAAAGACACTTTGTAAGTAAAGGAAGTAGGAGTTCCTGTCTCTATTCCACAAGCACCGAACAGACTTTTATTGGAGGTATCCAGGAATATGGAATGAACTACGCTACCTACGAAATTCTGGAGAAATTCAAGAAGTTCCTGCTTTAGAACTTCATGAAGATACTAAGGCCAGAGTCTGCTGTAACAGACAGGGGATCTGCCCACTTTCTTCTCTCCTCAGCTCCTCACCACCTCCTATGTCTTTGCCAGGTGTTTTTGCTTGTTTGTTTGTTTGTTTGTTTGTTTATTTTTTGCAACTTGCATAGGAGTGATGAGAAAAAGTTCTCAGGGTATAAACGTGAGTTCATGATGTGAGATTAACTAGTGACAAACAGGAGCTTTGAAGAGCCCAGCTCACCTGCAGAGTCTAGGATGTTACTCCTCTGAGAATTGCTCTGTCATTTGTGGTCAAGGAAAGATAACAACAAAATCCGGGCAATGTTTAGTACCCTTGGCCAGAATATAGATTTTAATGGAAAGGAAAAAAAATTATAAAAGTAATGAGAACAGTATTTTATCTCTGTTAAAAACTCTAGAAGGTTAGAGTTTCAGGGGTCTGATTTTAGTACTACCGTTGATAACTATCTTTTATGTCTGTTGCATTAAAATATGATTTAATTATGTATTGACAAAGGTTCTGACATAGTAAAACTATTATTACACTCCTGTCTGGATTCCGGAATGATACTGTGCAGAAAGGTGAGGGGGGAAGAAATCCCTTAATCTATGATCTAGACCATGAGGAAGAAGACAGGGATGGTGACTATTAGCAAGTACAGCAGGGCAGACAGCAGCAATGAAAACCTCATCTCAGGCCGGGTGTGGTGGCACATGCCTTTAATCCCAGCACTAAGGAGGCAAAGGCAGGTGGATTTCTGAGTTTGAGGCCAGCCTGATCTACAAAGTGAGTTCCAGGACAGCCTGGGCTATACAGAGAAACCCTGTCTTGAAAAACAAAACAAAGAAAAGAAAAGAAAAGAAAAGAAAAGAAAAGAAAAGAAAAGAAAAGAAAAGAAAAGAAAAGAAAAGAAAAGAAAATCTCAGACCATGAAACTGGTTGACTGGGCCAGAAGAAAATGATCTTTTACAAGTTAGTATCAGATCAGCAACTGTTGAGTTAAAAGGTACAGTGTCTAAGTTAAAAAACTAATTCATTGTCTGTGATCCATGGGCATTTATTTTTAGTCTATTTGAGTCTGAAGTCATTCTGTGTTTGAATTTTATGACAGTGACAATTAAACCTGCAGAGGGGGTATGTTGTACACTTTCCAGCAAGCTGAGTTCCTCCCGTATTTCCCAATGATGAGGTATAAGTTGTGAGGTATAAATTGGTAATACACAAGAGGAGATGTTGGGTTCTCATCATTGTGTGGTGAGATCTCCCAGTGTGCTCTGTCTATTCCTATAACTACTGGCAATTTTAAGGTTGACAACTTACATCAAGTTGTATATGGCAAGTCACCCATGTGAAACAATAGTTGCCTTTTGTAATTACCAAGTGGTGAGTACTTTAAAACTACGTAGTTCTTTGGAATGCCTCACATCTTCCCTTACTAGATGTATGCTAGGTTTGTATCATTTACAATTCTAGGTTAGAGCAAAAATCTCTGTGGCTGGTAAGTGACAGTTTTCTGTTTATTCTTTGGTATTTGGATGTTTTTAAGTTTTCCTTATTCATTAATTTATATCAGTAGCTCCTGCAGGTTTTATATCCCTTCCTGTGTCCTTCTACTTTGTACGTTTACTTATTCTGAGTCTCAAAATATGGCAGATTTGTTCAGTTGGAGCCCCTTCAAACTGAATTCTGTGTTCTTTTCAACAAAACTTTTGAGTGTTTACCAATGTTATGCTTAGACACCAATACAATAATGAAGAAAACTTTGAGATCTCTAGCCTCGTGGAGAGTACAGCTTAGCTTGGAGGTGACAGGAGAACAAATGAACAAATAGCATGATAGTCCATTAGACACACTGAGCAGAAACAAGGCAAAGGTCAGCTCTTGGTGTAGGGAATGTTCCAATTACCAGGGCATGGGCAAGGAGTGCCTCATTAGTGGATGTCATTTGCACAAAGCCCTCAACAGGACAGGGAGCCCAATGGCTGTCTGGAGGACATGTCTAGTACTGCAGAGCAGCAAAAATAGCCCCAATTCCTCGAGGTCAGAGCAAACTGGCATGAGGCTGAGTTGAGAGCACACTGGAATGCAAGGAAGACCAGCCTTAGTGACCAGAGTCCCTAAATCCACATAGTATGTACTCCTTAGGCTGTGAAACTTGTGTTGAAGAATGATCTATTGACTGACACATAGGCACATTGCTCAATAAAAATGCTGACTCAGATAACAAGGTTCTAGAGAGAAGACCCAGATCTCAAATTATCTTAACATACAGAAGATCTAAATTATAGGCATATTTGCATGTTCCTACAAATGTATGTGGATATATATACATACATATATATATATATATATATATATACATATATATATATACATATATATATATATATATATATATATATATATATATATATATATGGACAACAATGTACTAGTTTTGTAACAAAGGTCTCAGAGAAGACTTTTCAATCAGGGAAGCATTCTAAGTTATGTGATGAGGTAAACTAGTTCATACTGTGGTTCTGAGGCCTCTGCTGTTAATAGATGCAGTTATTATTGGCTCACAGCAATTTTAGAAAAAAAAAAGTGTGTTGGCTTTTCTTCTAGCAGGGACATAAATTCTCCCTTGTCATATATTATATAATGTGAGAAAATGCAAATGCCATCCAAGCTTTTCTTATAAAGCTTTGTCTTGGTCCACACTCAATTAAAGGCTTCTCTCCCCAGGCTTGTCCTTAAATGTCCCAAATTGTTCTCGGTGACTAAACCTGGATCCTATTGTCCATCCCCATCTTTCTTTGGGATGTGACAAGAGCCAGCAATTTGACCAGCAGTCTCTTGATGGTAACAAGAATAAAGAAACAGTCTGGGACTAGAAGTCAGGAGTTGTGAGTCAAAGAGTTAGGGTGATTTATCTGACAGCCTGTTGACTGACGTCTCTGGGAATATATATAGTAATTGCATGTCTCCCGGATGTAAAGTCTTCCCAGTTTTAATTAATATTTGTAAATATCTCTGATAGTCATGGATAGAATGTGACAGAAAGGGCAAATTATTATTAGTGATGGAAATAAAAATTAAGATACTAAGTTTGTTCCATCACCAGAGAGATATCAATAGATGTGTTTTTCAGGGAAGGAGGATTATGTATAAACTTTAGTTTGTTGACTTGACACTTCTGGTGGGACCCAATGCCCACTTAGCACAAAGTCCTGGCACTCTAATACCCAGCATATTATGGCTGTGAGTGCTGATGCTACTTCCGTTTATGACTGAGAGGTGTCTTGCTATGCACAGTGAGTGTGCTGGTTCCTCTAATTAGCTGATCTCAGTTCATTTGACATTAAATAATTCCCATATGTTTGAGCAATATGTTCAACGAGGAGGGTGATTCTCTGAAAGCAATTAGATAGGTCTTTTAGAAGAGCTTGCCATTGGTCACTCATAGGTATCCCTGCTTCTCTTGTCCGTGATGAATGTAGGTGACAATTAAAAGAAAAGCGCTGGACCCTCTCTCTAAGTCAGTGGTAGCCATCCATACACAGGCCACGGCCTCATCCTGAGAATCCACTCTTGACTTTCACCTGTTTCTCACACCTTGAGTATATCATTCTAGGCTTCCCAGAGAATATTTGCTACGGCTACCCAAGCGTTGCAACCTCCCTTGCTGCTCAAATGTAAAGACATGGGAGCCTCTCGGCCTAACATAAGCTTTGCTTACAGAAGAAGAGCTGTAAAATTCAGGAATTTTAAGAAAATAATCTGTTGAAAGCATGACTAGCGCTTCACAGGAAGTAAGGTGACCGATCCAGTGATAGTGTTCAGCTGTGTCTTGGATGCAGTAGATGTGGGGGTACTGCTGCTCTGTTACATAACCTGAGTTTAGTCCAGTAGGAAACTATAGACAATGAGCTCAAGTGTAGCCATGAAGAACTTGAGGTAGTCCAGTGAATGTCAAAACATGTAATTCAGAAATTCTTAGCTTTTAGGAGAGCTCCTAAATGATGTTTCTCCTACATAAGACCATGAAATGAGTTTTATCTTTGAGAACTGAATTTCAGCTTTATGCTGCTAGGGCCTTGCTCTCGGGATCCAGGATGACACATTTACATGTCTTCCTGAGGGGAGAGAGTGGAAGTTTTGGTAATATCTAACTGACCTAGATCTCAAGGTGCAGTGTTCATCTGTGAGTCCACAATTGCTTCATTGATCATGTCATTATATTTCTTACAAGTGAAAAATGCAGAAAATCAAGGAAGAGATCAAATGCCCGTTCAGCAACACACAGACGGTTGGAAGAAATTTAGTGGGCTTCCTGCTAGGTTATTTTCACTCTTTGTTGTTATATAAAATTCATCTTCTATTGCTTGTGGGGAGAGCTGAAGAAACCTGGGGGCTGAACTGTGGCTCAGTGGCCCTGTGTTCTCTTGTCAATATGGGTGGGGTGAAGGGAGCTATATAATGAAACGGGGCCAACCAGGCGTGACACCTTCACTGAAACTTCACTTGGGTTTTCAGGTTTTACTGTAACCATTTTGTTGTAAATAATTACAGCACAGGAAAACCTAAACTCCAGATTTGGGTGAAATGGCTTTAAATTCAGATTTGAAAATTAGATATCATGTACATGATTATGTACATTTATACCTTTCCACTTATCAATCAGTGTAAGATATTATGGAACTGATATGTTTGTATATTGCAGAAATAAGTGTTTTTCTTTTAACCCAGAATAACCATATCTAATTTGTATACACTCAAGGTAGTGCTTTGTTGCATAAGCACTTCTTTCATCATTTATTAGCACTAAAATATTACTGAATATATTGTCTGGGGAAAGGGATCTGGTATTGAGGCAACCAAGTTCTATCAAATTCTTGGGATTTTTCATTGATAGGACAATGTTATCAAGAATGATCATTTGGTAGCTGGGGTTGGCTCTGCAGGTGCATTTTAGGGTTCTTTAATTCTCTCCTTATTTCCAAAAGACTGGTTGTCAATTTTTGCTGATGAAACTAGTTAAAAATTTGACCATAAGTCAACCTTGGTGACTGGGTAGTTTACGGTTAAGTTCTCCAAGTTATCCCACAAAGGGATGACTCGTAGACTATCCCCATCTGTAAGTAAGTTCTCACAGAAGTCCCTCAGCTTTTCTATGCCTCTCTGTCACATCCTTTCTCATCTCTGAAGCCTGCAGTCAGATGGATCTGAGGTCCTCCTGAGTCCTGAAGTCACCTGTGGACCTCCAGATATGCTTGTCACAACTCCCTTTGCGCTGACCATCCCTCACTGTGCAGACGTCAGTTCCGAGCACTGGAACATCCACCTGAAGAAGAGGACCCAGCAGGGGAAGTGGGAGGTGAGATGCTCTGTGTGTGTATTATTTTTTTTTAATGGGAGTCGGGTTCTGTGGATGGTTTAGATTTAACTATACCCCTTCTTGCTACAGCAGATCAGCTGTGAAGCTGTTGAACATTCGCTAGTTGCCAAGCAGTTATGGAATTCATTTTATACAGTCCTCTAGGTATTTGCTAGCCTTTTCAAGTAATAATGGAAAACAGGCGAAATATAATCCAGAGCTGTATGGTCTGAGAACATAATAGTAATTACCCACAGAGACACATATACTATGTTCTTGCTTGCTGAGTTTCTGGCCTTCCTCCTAGGCTATGTCCTTTTCTGAACTGACATTACGCTGTGTCAATGAGGATTTAGCTTAAGGAAGACAGTCTAAGTTGATAAGTATCCAGGAACACTGCATGTGCCTACTATATGTTTAAAGCATTAGCAGATACATGGAAGATTATCACCACTGCTTTCCTGTGTAAATAAGTACATGTAAGGAGATACATCTCAATCTCAGAGAGGCAAGGAAAAGGAATGAGAATATATAATAGGAAGATAACAAGCAAAGAGACAGTCAAAGCCAACAGAGGCATCAGCAGAATTACTATTTTAAGCGAAAGCTGTGATTTGCCTGTCCGAAGGAGAATTCTTTATGTCCAACTGAAGTCAGTTTGCATGAAACCGGGTGAATTATCTTATGGGAACCCAGTAACTCTCATGTGCTATTCCTGGGGTCTTACCTCCTAGGAGGTACTTTAGGCAAAAGAAGTCAAAGAAAATCATGTTTCTCTTGGAGAAAATATACAGTGGTTGCAGTGGATTATGTGTGCCGAACACAGCTGTATCTTGAGACCAGTCCGTTTTCTTTGTTCTAGAACATATCCTGCTATGTACTGGGTCCTGGCTCTGGGACCGGAGAATGTTTGTGGCAATAAAGTTCATAGAGGGGTCACGTTGTAGTCTTCTCCCCCTTGTGTTTTGTTTTGTTTTGTTTGTTTGTTTGTTTTCCCTACCACTTCATTTCTCTGCTTTTCCCCATCATCTTCCCCATCCAGATGGTGTTAGATTTATGCTCCACCAAACCAGTCACACATTCCTAAGTTCTTATCAGAGAGGCTGAAATATTCTAGTGCTTCTTATCCAAATCATTTACTTAATAGTCCCCTGTGAATGATTGCGGCAAAACGAAAAAGGATAAAGTGTTGGAGTGAAAATAAACATCAACTTAAGGGTATTTTAGAAGGTTTTCAGAAATAGATCTTGGGGGGGCGGGCAGTAATAATAATGTAAGTTTGCTTATTGAGGTTAATGTTCAAGTTCTTAAAAACTGGTATTGAGCAATTAACTAGAAATGGAAATTTTAAAGCAATCTTTGTTATCATTCCTATTAAAATGGACAGCACACTGTACATAACCCATTTCATGCATTCTTGCCTCCAGCTGTTATCTTAATAGAAAACAACCATCTAACATTGATATTTAAGACAATACAATGTTCTGGGAGAATTTATTTATTTAAATCTATGTAAACTCTTGGGCCTGATAGTGTTTCCAAACTGAGAGAATTTAACACATGCTTTCTCTAACAGGAAGTGATGTCAGTGGAGGATGAGTCCACATCCTGTTACTGCCTCTTGGATCCCTTTGCCTGTCACGTGCTGCTTGATAGCTTTGGAACGTATGCCCTCACGGGAGAGCCAATCACAGACTGTGCAGTAAAGCAGCTCAAGGTGGCTGTGTTTGGCTGCATGTCCTGTAACTCCTTGGATTACAACCTGAGAGTTTACTGTGTGGACAATACTCCTTGTGCATTTCAGGTCAGTCTTGTTACAGTTGTTCTTTTGGTACTGTGAAAATTATGATTATCTGTATTAGTTACTTTTCTATCGCTGTGATAAATTACCATGATGAGTGGCAACCTCAAGGAAAAACTGTTTATTCTGGCTTATGCTTCCAAAGGGATAGAGTCTATCATGGAAGGAAGCTGGCTGATCATATTTCTATCTGCATCCAGGAAGCAGAGAGAGGGAATGAGAAATGGGGCAAGTCTATAAACTCTCAAAGCCTGCCCTCAGTTGTGTATCTCTTTTGGCAAACTCTATAACCTCTCCAAACAGTGCCCCACACTGAGGAACAAGTTTTCAATTACATGGGCCTTCAGGGACATTTCTCATTTAAACCATATCAGCTTCCTAAACACCAATATCAGTAGAAGGTTCTTTGGTAGAAACTTAGAAAAGTACCCACAACCACTTTGAACAAGAACTATGTGTGTGTTCCATGCAGGGGAGACGAGACAATTGACACTCAAGACGGGGCAGAGATTAAGTTCATACGCAACAAGCACACCGTCTACTAATTAAGAAGTCATCTAAAAGTATGATCGTAATTTAGAAAATGAATCCAAATGTGATACAAGTGTTGGACATGACTTTTTAAAGAACGTTTCACAAACCTTTATGAATGGATGGCATTTAAGAGCAAAAGACAGAGATACCTGGGAAAGAAAGGAAAAGGCACAAAGCACAGAACAGAGAGGTATTTGGTGTGGAAAGAGCAGTGAGAAAATTGCCCAAGTCTACTGAAGTCAGAAGTTAGGAAACGATGATAAATCGTCTGTCACTCGGCAGTCATACCCTATCAGGACACCAAGTCTAATAGTGGGCTATTAGGGCAGAGGTAGTTCAACATCTTTTCTATTTTCAGTGCTTTTAATCATGTAAGATACGTCTTAGATTAGGTACTCCTGAGGAGTGAGGTTTATTAATAGAAGCAAGGATAATGCAGGACAGACTGTGGAGGCTTTGCCCATATTTAAATAGCGTAGCTCTCCTGACACACCTCATTCCAGATCCATGCTATTCCTGTCCTGGGTCATTAAGTCCATTATGCAGAGCATTTTCTCAGTAACTAGGTTTTAAGACACTGAAGTAGAAAATACATGTTTACCAGTAGAAGAGATTCAAAGAAACAAAACTTAAACATAAGCTAAGAAGGAAGTGACTCATAACAAACTATATTACCAAACCTTCCCTTCCTATCCTGAAAGAAACATAATTCATTGCAAGGGGCATCCATAATCTTAGCTCCCCAAAGGGGCGTGCACATACATACATACATACATACGCACATATATACATATATATATGCATACATACATACATACATACATACATACATACATACGTGGAATTTTGTGAAGCATTCCAGTGGAGCACTAACCCTCATCCTACAATTGCTATTTTGTGTTCTCCTTTGCCCTCCCTCCCAGCTCACAAAGGAGAATCCTTTATTAGAGACAACACATAGTCATCATCTGGGATTCAAGAACAAAGACAGAACAGCTAACTGTTATTCATTGTTGGGATTACTACATTCACTAAACAGTTGTCTAAAATGTGCTAACGATTCCAATGAGGTGATGCTTAGTAACTCAGCCACGTGCTACAGACGGAGCAATCTGGAGTCTTTAGAGGACTTCAGGAGTCTATAGAGGACATCCAGTCTCCTGGCTCCTGCAGATAATCTACTGTTGATTACACTCACTCATTGCCATTGGAGTCAGCGCTCAACCAGCTTGGAGTTTCTTTTGAACACTAATCTCATTTATACATGCACCAGCAAGACAGACATTTTTCTAGAGGATTTATTTCCAGTACTTTTAGACAATCCATTTTCATTACCATTGATGCAAACAGATTTTACAGCAACTCAAATGTTTGGACAGATATGCATTGCAAGGGAAGTCCTAAGAACGCTTTAATCCCAGCTTCTAATTCACTATTCATTCCTGCTGGCCATCCACCCTTCCCAGGCCTAGGGAAAATGCTGGTTTCTCCCTGTGGAAGTCAGGAATCCTTACTGCATTATTCACAAGTATGCCTAAGTGAGTAAAACCTTAACTTTGCTTTAGGAAAATGTTTCCCAGTAGATGTACCTTTGAACCTCACTCATTAAATCTTCTTACACTGGTGACCTTTTATCTCTCCAATTACCGAAGATAAAGAAGGTTTTCAAGTAGTTCTTGATATCATGTGTTATTGGAAGATGTATGTGGGAGCTGTCATGAGTATCAGAGACCACACCTCCCTTCTGGATTTCTGAGACATCCTCCACCTGGAATGTACAACTTTTTAAAATTGTAGTTAGAGTAAAGCATACCTTTAAGTTTTTCTGCAAGACTTCTTTATTCAGAATATCATCATCTAGTTTTATGTATTCTTTTCCTTGTTTTCTTTCATCCATCCATCTATCTATTCATCTATCTGTCTGTCTGTCTCCTTTCTTGTTAGTTACTCATTTATATTCTGTATTTTCATCTTGGTATGTAATGCATTCAGAACTTTCCACATAGAATCATTGGTATCACTTTAATGCCTTCAATCATCCAGATTATATTTTTATGGCTTTGTGTGTGATATTCATCAGTAGTTACTAACTGGTTTAAACCATTCCATTTTTTCCTGGATGCAAGTGCTATGAGCTAAAAAATACTGTCTACATTGTTTGCTTATTTTCTATAACCTTTATAGTGGTCCCCCCACATCTATAGAAAAATATTTGGTTTGTAACATGTCCAAGATTATTAATACAACATGAAACTAAAAATTAAACAATGACATCCTGGTTTTTGCTAATTAGCAGTTTAGTTTCTAATTTTAAGTATGTAGTAAAAGTTGTTAAATAAATATATACAGTATTGAGAAATATTCACGAATTCATGATAATGGAAGTTAGCTGTTAACACTTGTGCAATTTTTGTTGTATGTATCCAATGTACATAGAACTGTTTATCACAGGGCATTTTCAAAAAAAAACTATGGTATATATTGAACATGTCATGAGCCCCCAGAGTTCCCTAATCTCCCCTTTATCATACCTCGACCTACTTCCATTAGACCCTTTCAGTTTATTTTCTGTTGCTACGACAAAAAGATCCCAACAAAAGCAATGTGTGAAATAAGGAAGTGGGGTTAGCTCACGTTTCTGGTAGAATATATCGTGATGGAGAAATCAAGGTGTCTAGACCTTGAAGCACACATTACAGACAATTCAGCACAAGAGAAAAGTTAATATGTGCCTGGATGCAAGTGCTTAGCTCATTTTCTGCATTCTTACACAGTCCAGGATCTTCTGCTTTCAGAAGTAGTGACAACCACAGTTGGTGATTCTGCCCAAATCAATCCTCCCCCATAGATAATGCCAAGAGAGACCTGATCTTAACAGCGGCTCATTGAAACTCCCTTCCAAAGGGATTCTAGGCTCAGTCAAGTTGGCTAACAGCATCACCGGCCTTTTGTTCCTCTCAATAATTTACCATGCATTTTCATGCCATGTATACGCACATGATATTATGTATCTATATAAAATCTAGAATGGATAAATGAAAATGAACACAGCTTTGGTCTTTGACTGACTTAATTCACTTAAAATAATCACCAGTTGTATCGATTTTTCTGCAAACATCACTTTGTTTCTTACAACTAAAGGGGAAAATAAAGCCCATTGTGTATACATACCACCTTTTTCATCTTAGATCCTTTGTACTGGATACCTAGGCTGGTCCTAAAATTTAGCTATAATGAATAGTGCCACAAGAAATATTAATATTCAAGTATCATTGGAAAAAATTGACTTAGAACCCTGTGGGTAAATACCCCAAAGTAGTATAGCTGGGCCACATGATAGATCTATTGTTAGATTTGTTTGTTTGTTTGTTTGTTTTGAGAAATACTGTTCTATACTGATTCTGATAGTGGCTGGTCTAGAGTCCTCTCTCACCCACAGAAGGCAAGAGTTCTCTTTGTTCACAAGCTTGCAGAATTTCTTTTTATTTTATTTTCTTAATGGCCGCCATTCTGATGGGTAAAATGTGATTGCAACGTGGTTTTAATTTTCATTTCTAGATGACTAGTGAGGTTGAACGTGGTTTTATATGTTTATTGGCTGTTTGTACTTCATCTCTTAAGATTTACTAGTTCACTTCTTCGGCCTGTTTAATGATTGAATTATTTGATTTTTTTTCCCCTTGCTTAGGTTTTTGAGTTCTTTGAATACTCTAGACATTCATCTTCTGTCAAGTATTTAGCTGGCAAAGATCGTCTCACATCCATAGACTGTCTCTTCCCTTCACTGTACAGAAGGCTTTTAATTTTATGATATTTCAGCTGTAATTGTTAACATTGTTTCTAAGTGACTGCTGTCCTATTTAGGAAGTCTTTGCTTATACCCTTGTCTTAAAGTGTTACCTCTACTTTTCCTTGTAACAGTTTCTAAATTTCAAGTCTTAAGTAAAAATCTTAAGTTGATATTTCATTACACAGTTTATTCAGTGGCAATGGGAGGCTAGTATGGGCTTTGTCATATGGGTGCTACAGTGTGTGTGTGGACATCAGAGGACTCTTTATGGAAGTTGATTCTCTTCTTCCAGCATGTGGGTAGGGCCTGAAGGTCAAATTCAGGTAATCAGGCTTGATAGTGAACAGCTCTACCCACTAGGCTTACTTGTCTGCCCTAGGATTGATTTTGTATAGGGTGAGGAATATCGATCGTTTCACTCATCTTCATGTGAATATATCTACATTTCTCAGCAATAGCCGTTGAAAGGCTATCTTTCCTATGATGTATGTTTTTGGCATTTTTAGTAGAGCTTATGTTTATCAAAATTAGTATAGAATTTTTCACAGAGCATTTAGGCAGATATTGCCCATCTTAGAAGTTGTTTCAACTATCACTATAATGAAATGTTTATCGTAGTTAGGACACGCTTGTGACAACTGTTGTATTTATTTCATCTTAAAGCAATGATAACAAATATGTGCCCAGCTGGCTCTTCACCAAGAAGGGAGGCTGCTGCAGGGATGTGGTTATGTCTTTTGTCTCATTCATATCTCTCTGGGAAGTTCTTTCCCCTAGAACACTTAAATTCTAAAAGGCTTGGCAAGAAGATGAGCTTCCAGACCAAATCTATGTGTCTGCTAACACCTGATTATGGCCAAGCAATACCGTGCTTCCGTCAAATACAATTCCATTTAAAGAAGTTGAATAAACAGACGCAGCCTCACTTTTTCATCCTGCCTCCCTTCCTCCATCCTGCCTGTAGGGCTACCCTGCTTAATTCTAATCTGTCAGGCACCGGCACCACACTGGGTAAAAGCAAAAACATCTTCAAATGACCAAAGCAAAGCAGCCATCTCGCTGCCTAAAATGTGTTTTGATATAGACTTTGATATTTTGAGATCTGTCCTAAGAAAGACATCTACAACTGACTTCATAACGAATTCGATCAACTCAGATGTGCTGCTAACAAATAAGAAACGTCAGCTGCCTAAAGGTGAGAGAGGAGCGAGCTGGGGAAAGCCAAAGGAGATTGGTCCTCTCTCTGCATCCTCTGCAATGGCAGGGACAGCCATTTTGTGCCTCTCTGCTGACACGCACGCAGCCTTCTTGGATGTGTCAGAGGCTAAGAATTCAAGATATATTCTCAAAAGCGTTACATTTAAGACCTGATATTGTTACTACATTTTATGACACAGTGACCTGTATGTACATGTGTAAGCGCACCCATGCGCACATACACACACACACACATACACCACACACGCACACATACACACATACACACACACATAAACTTTGACATGAAAAAAGCAAGGAATTTGGATCTCATTGTATCTTCATCTCAGAATGTAAAGAAGAAAAAAAAAAAAAAAAACAACAACTCACTTTTCCTCTTCATGGCACTCGGCACTTCTATTCACTACCTCTCAGTACTCATTACTTACTTGGCATTAATGTGGATTTAGAACCTAATTTCAAAGGATTTCCTCCAGATGTAGTTCTTATGTTTATCAATAATGCAACCATGGGAAATAGTGTTCATGTAAAGCATTTAAAGGAAAACAGCACCGCAACACAATGTGTCTATGGGTGTATGAGTGTGTAAGTTCAAACAGTTTTGTCTCATAAATATGTAAATTCAGCCTGCCTCTGTTAGTATCCCCGAAGCATACCTGAATATTGCTGGCTGTCTCATTAAATCAACATAAAGAGCTCAGTGAGCCACAGTGTGCAGGTTTCTCCTGGCTGCTGCTTCAAGAGCTGGATGGCTTGCAGGCTCCAGTGTGAAATGAAGAAGTCAAGAGCCCAGTAAAACCATGGTTCAGAGCATCTCCAGCACATTCTATATAGACAGAACCAGGACTTCTTGTTTCATTAACGGAACCAGTTAAACAGTAGGAGAAATTTAGCAGGAGGCAAAAATCGACTGATGGTCAGGCCAAGCTGTCCCTGCAGATGATCCAGAATGAGTTCAGTAAAGCTGTGGGCATCACTGATTCACAAATCCATGTGTTCTTAGTTACAATGGTGTATGCTTATAATACCAGTACTCTACAGGTCGAGACAGGGGAATCCTTAGTTCAAAGCCTGGTGGGCAAAATATCAAAACTACATCTAAAACTTAACAACAACAACAACAGTAACAATAGCATAATGGCAAAATTCCCCACCGCTAGCAAGCTCTTGAGAAAAAGCAATACCCTGCACATGGTATTATTCTTCTCTGACAAGGTCAAAGTCTCTACTTTTAAAGTTCTTTGTACATGAGAGTTTTTTTTTTTATATATATTCTAAAGTCAGCTAGCTATAAATTTATGAATATGTAAATATAGTGATTAGTTCATGATTAGGCCTCTTCATTTAATAATTACTTTGTCTCAGAATGGATCTAATTGCTTAATATTTTGCTGAAGACTAGGCAATAATGTTAATTGCACATAGCTGGTCTTTGCAAAGCAGTATGCTAAAGACAAAGCATAATTGTACTTATATTTAAATTAAGGAGCCTAAAGCAAGACATTTAAGAGGGTACCTCTTACCACGGGGTAATTTTAAGTAACTACACATTTATTTTACAAATTCTCCTCTATGCATTGTTTGCATGTCTATTAAATCTGTGTTGTGGCCATTGTTTATTTCTGTATGTTGTGTATGTGAGTGTGGTGTATGTGGTGTTGTATGTGTTATTTATGAGGTGTTTGTGTAGGTATATTATGAGTTTGTTATAAATACGTGTGTATGTGTGTGTGTTATATGTGTTATATGTGTGTGATTTTTATGGTGTGTGCTGTGTGTGTCTGTGTGGTGTACATAAATATGGGAAATCATGCACTTGTCCACATACATGTGAACATCAGAACAGAATGGAAGGTGCCTTCCTATGTGCCTTCTAAGGCTTAGCTGTATTGGCTAAGCTTTCTAGACATGGAGCTCTTGGGCTCTTATTCTTAGGCCCACAAGGCTGAGACACAGAGTATACAGCCATGTATGACTTTCTATGTGGGTGCTGGGAATTCAAATTCAGGTTCCAAAGCAAGTGCTTTTAACCAATTAGCCTTCACCCCATAATTCCTAACCCACTTTCTACACTTTAAGTTTAAATTATATACAAAATTATATATAATATATAATATATTGACTTATATATAATGTAATTATATATAAGTATACCATCTAATAACTATGTCTTGCACCAGTGGAAAAGCATTCATTATAGTTGATAGTAGTCTGAATTTCCCATTACTTTAAAAAAATAGTAAGCCCAGTATAACAAATGGCAAAAATGTCTATGCAAAGAAATACTGGACTATGATGAAGATGTACGACTCTAGCTTTTCCCTGTGCCTGGTCATGTACTTTTAGGCAAATAACTTTTTTGGAAGAACCCTAGAGATCTTAGTAGGATCCCCTGTAAATACAGAGCTTAGTAGTATTCATGTAAATTATCATTTATGCATACATATATCCTCATACATGAATACAGCATAGTAATCATATGTCAACTGCTTGATGTTGTATGATGGCATAGCTAAATAATGAGTAACAGCCTGGCCATAGCTCCAGTGGACGCTCATTAAATCTCACATGAAGGAACTACTAACCCGGTTTATTACAATGCCATGTCT
Organism: Mus minutoides; assembly: GCA_902729485.2. NCBI lineage: Eukaryota > Metazoa > Chordata > Mammalia > Rodentia > Muridae > Mus > Mus minutoides. The sequence continues at coordinate 794,713 of LR749791.1, read as the reverse complement.
TACCCCACTAGGCATTTAGAGTTGATTAGAATTCATTCTCATCCTTACCCTGGTCTTTTCTTACTACTGTGCATGGAAGACACAAACAACATGTTGTAAACAACTTTGCAGTATGAAATTATAATGTATGTACAGTATGTACAGTAATTGTTGGTCGCATGTATATATGTAAATTAACTAAGAACATAGGCTGCAGCCATCACTGGTTTTGTATCCATCACGGTTCATGGTCACTGTGCTTGTTGCTGGTGTACAAGTCCCGGGAAATGCACTTCACACGAGCAAGAAGACCAAGCTGCAGAACATGGTGTGGCTCTCAGTCATTTCACGCAGACCTACTAGAAGAGCAGCCTTCCCGTGGGCCACTGATGTTAGATGGCTCTCCATTGCTATGAAAACTCCATCATATCCAGAAGCTACTCAGAGAGGAAAGGGTTTACTTGGTTTTCTTGTCTTGGTCACAGTCCATCAAGAAGGAAAGTCATCAAGTTCAAGCAGGAGGACAGAGTCAGAAACTGAAGCTGAGCACCTGAAGGAGCACTGCTTCCTGGCTGGCTCAGCTGAGCACCTGAAGGAGCACAGCTTCCTGGCTGGCTCAGCTGAGCACCTGAAGGAGCACTGCTTCCTGACTGGCTCAGCTGAGCACCTGAAGGAGCACTGCTTCCTGGCTGGCTCAGCTGAGCACCTGAAGGAGCACTGCTTCCTGGCTGGCTCAGCTGAGCACCTGAAGGAGCACTGCTTTCTCCATGGATCGTTCAGTTTTCTTTTTTATATACCCCAGAACCACACTCCCAGGGATAGCGCTACCCATACTGTACTAGTTACTTTATATCAATCAATAATTAAGATGCCCCACAATTTTTCCTACAATTCAATGTGATGGAGTCATCTTCTCAGTTGAGGATTCCCCTTCCCAGATGACCCTAGGTTCTGTCAAGTTGAGAAAAAACAAAAACAAACAAACAAAAAAAAAACCCTAGATAGCAAACTACTCAAGAATAAAAATAAGAAATATTTTACATTGTCCATCATTCTATACACATATAAAACTCACACATATAGCCACACGGGGAACTAGTACACAAGAATCACAAATTCAGGCTAACCTGTGCAACTTAGTGATAGCCTGTCTCAAAACACACCATTTTTAAAGGCAAGGATGTAAGTGTTTATAGGAATGTTTGCCAAGTATGTGAAGTCCTGGTACCTCAAATTCCCAGAACCTTAAAAAGCCATGTCTGTATATCTCAAGGCAGAAGGTAGACACTCCACAGGGCTGCTTTTAGCCTCTGGTAAGTTGTGCTTACTTTCTGCTTGCTGTCCTTTCTCTGACTGATTGTAGCATCTTGAAGCCGATAATACAGAAAAGCCTATAGCCTGGCATTTCTCCCAGCGTGGCAAGAAGCTGTAAGTCAAGGGTGATTCTAAAAATGGACTTGGGGCAGACTCTCATCTCTAGCCACTGGAAGCCTTTCCATTGCAGTAATTTAATATTTTGCAGAATACATATTTATCTAACTGTTCCATTTGCCCTATCAATGTAATTCTGGTCACAACAAGTTCAGAAGCAATTAAGTGTTTGTTCAGCAGAACCTGTGTAGGCCTTGTTTGTCATGAGTGTAATTATAATGATTTCTTGGTGAAACATGCAGGAGTGTTTACCTTGGAAAATTCGATTTCTTGTATCTGAAGTGAAGTTAACTTGATAAAGAACTTGTTTTTCTTGGCCTTTTGGCTTAAAAACTTTTATGAATGCCACTACAAATAAATGTGCACTCTAGAACATTTATTTGGAGCCCAAATGGAATGTTAGATAATGCCCATCTCAGAGAAGAATTACAGTAGAGTAGAAAACACCTCGTCTGCCTGTATTGTGAAGGACAGTGTTGCATCCTGTGTGCAGCCAATCCATGGGTAATGTCACATCCAAATGAATCCCATACACCCCTAGAAACTCAAGGGTATTAGCATCAGCTTGAGGGCAAAGAGCTGTTTTAGTTTAGGGAAAGTCCCAGTTAGTTTTAAAACAGCCAGAAGGAATACTATCAAGGAAATGCATAACAAATGTTGGATCATATGAATAGAGACAGAAGGAGCCCTGGCAGTAACTCCTGGAGGGAATGTAAGTTAGTGGAGACATTATGGAAATCAGTATAGAGGTACCTCAGAAAATGTAAAAGTATATTATTTGATCCAGGAGTAGCACTCATGAAGAAATTTCAACCAGTATACCACAAAGATACCTGTATTTTTTTTGACAGTGTTCACAATAGCAACTTAGAGAATCAGCCTGGGGGTGAATCAATGGCTGCTGACATAAGGTCAATGTGGCACACTTCCATAGTGACAGGAGTGTTATCCAGCCAAGATAACAACGGATGAAATGGCATTTGCAAGAAAATGGATGCAACTGAAGATGAGCATGCTCGTGAAATGATAGAGAGATGACGCAGAAGAATCCCGAGTTCTCCTACAGTGTCTCAGTTTTAAAAAATAAGATGCAAAAGTAGAAAGGGCCTGTGTGGGAAGAGGGGACCTATGAGAGGGGAAGGCAAAGAAAGGGAATGGAGTTGTTGTGACACAAGTACATAGTATGCATATATGGGACATCATGATGATGCCGTCATTTTGTATAAGGAATACATACTCATGAAAGTATCTCTACAAAGGTCAGCAAGATGGCTCAGCAGGGAAAGACACTTGCCACCAAACCTAATGAGCTGAGTTCAGACTCAGCAACCCACATCCTGGAAGGATGGAGATTCCTGCGAATTGTCTATTCCCCTCTAGACAGGCATACCCACACCACAGAAAATAAGTGATTCTAAAGCACTTCTGTGACATAAACAAGAAAGAACATAATTGTCTCTGGAGGGTCAAATCCCTATTTCTCAGCAGCTTTCAAATCCAAGTGTGGACTCGAGTGTCTGGTTGTGGAAGTGTGTGTTTGTGTCACAGGTCGACATGGCAGTGTGTATCCACACCACAGAGGAGAGGATACAAAAAATCCACATGCTTCAATATGCCTCTTCCTCTTCTCTCCTCCTCCTACAGGAAGTGGTTTCTGATGAACGGCACCAAGGCGGCCAGCTCCTGGAAGAACCAAAGCTGCTGCATTTCAAAGGGAATACATTCAGTCTTCAGATCTCTGTCCTTGACATCCCTCCGTTCCTCTGGAGGATCAAACCGTTCACTGCATGCCAGGTAGCAACCAGCAGCTTCTCACAGGAACAGCTTTGCTGTGACCAGCAAACCCGGGAGGGGCCCTTCTCACAGGAACAGCTTTGCTGTGACCAGCAAACCCGGGAGGGGCCCTTCCGCTCTGTATTGCACCTCCTAGCTGTCAGTGGTATGACGGTTTGGGCACACACAGGGAGTGGAACATATTGTCATAAATTCACAGATGTCTACCAAGTTGGGGAGGTGGGGGGTAGTTCTCACATCACAGGTTATATGACACTTCAGTCTTCTGTGTGAATTGCTCAGTATAGGTCCAAGATAGAAATCCAACCACTTAAGAGTAAGGATTTTGTGTTGTTTTTATTAAAATCAATCATCACAAGACACTGTTTTAATCACAGTCAGCGGAGAAGAAGCAGAACGTCTCAGGGTGATGATTTTGAGTGATAGTTGTGGCTGAGAACAGAGCTGTTACCCTCCCTTCATATGTGAAGTGCTTGCTGCCAAGTGCAATGAGCAAGATGAGAGAGAGGATACCCCCTAGTCAGAAATCAAAGGCAAAAGAAAGCCTCCTGAGTCTATTTTACAGATATATAAAGATATTTGTATATTAATATCCATATAACTCTTAATAAAGTTTTTTTAAGCATCTCAGGTTACTTAGCTATAAAAAATCAGGTTACTTTACCATAAAAAATAATATCTGAGAAGTTTGTGATCCTGACATAGAAGTCTGAGAATTCCCTCCATTTTTATAAGCAAGTGACCTTTGCTTCAAGTAACGGGACATTTTATTAACTCTGGAATAGTTTCCGTTAGTACTCATTGATCTGCAATTGCGGAGCATTTTCATGCCAGCCAGCAAAAGCAATAGAGTTCTGTGAGGCTTTTTAACCTTTCCTTATACAGTGCTTATTGTACACCCATGCAAGCATGCACGCACACGCACACACACACACACACACACACACACACACACACACACTTTATTTACACTGACATATAATTATTCAGAATGAGAACCAGCCAGATTGCAAACACAGACATTCCATGATAGAGAAAAGTTGGACCACTAGTGCTTCTAATGTACAAAAATGCAGAACATCCAAATCAGATAAGACCCTCCTTTTCCCACTTGAGTCTCATGATTCTTACTTTCTGAGAGCCACTTCTCCATCAAACATTCAAACAGGGCATTCAAACATTCAGAGTGACAAGGACATGTCTTGTGGTGCCAGCCCCCACCCCCTTTTGTTTGGCAAACGCAACAGATTTCTAGACAGAAAAATTCCTGCGTCACTGTAGTGCCAGGGGCATTCAAGACCTGAGCGCCTTTGCTTTCCAGAAGGCAATATACAAAGTTTCTGTTCCAGATCAAACTTATGAAAACAAGTCCCAAGAACCATGTGAATTCCTGCATATTAATCTTTACAGATTATGAGGGCCTGTTTGCATTGTGGCTAATACAAATCACTCAGCCCAAAGTCACTATGAAATTTAATGCTTAAAGGTTTTTTTTTTTTTTTTTAAAAAGGATGAAAGATCCATTCCCAGGTAAGCTCTTAAACAATAATTGCAAAACCAGGGATAGAGGAAGAATATGATAGCTAGAGAAGGGGACAGGTACTTGCAGAACTCCTAGGATACAGCAGCATTAGCTATAGCCAAAGAGCCTTGGGTTAAAACCAACACACTTCACTGCTAGCGTGGGTTGCAGTCCATGCAGGCTGCGAACACATATAAACAATTGCCTTCTATAATTGAGCTTAGCCTAAGGGTCTTGGGAAGAAGAGAAACAGTTGGATTTTCTCAGTGCCAGGAGGCTTGCCCACAAGTCTTCATTTTCACTGTTTCTGGAACCCCAAATTACCTTCCACTCTCTTCTTCCTTTCTCTCCATCATCCTTACCCACTAATCTTTGCCCATGCCATGGCTAAGTTCCTCAGATTGCATGAGTGAGTATTGGGCTGTTCCAGGCATTAGGTCAAAAGCACTTTGGCGGTGGGGGGATTTGTGGTAAGACCGCTTGAACCTCACGTAGATCATTGTATGTGTGGATAACAGAGAAAGGCTATTCATTAGGGCTTAGTGTTTAGAACATAACAGGGCCTCTCTCTCTCTCTCTCTCTCTCTCTCTCTCTGCTTATCTCAGAAAAATGTTATAGAAACAGAAAATCATGCTATTGCTGATATGTGGTCTCCTTTTCAACCAATCTCCTTGTCATCTTTGAGCCCCAAGCAAGGGAAACAGGAGGTGCCATCAGTATCTATTTGATTTTTTTTTCTAACTGCAAATGGACAGTTTACAAATTTATATATTACAGTTGATACAGATTCCAAAATGCCATTTGGTTTTGTTCTGAGGGATGGCATTTCCAAAGAACTTCGAGACTAAGAGAGAGGGTCGGAAATATCTGCCTGTCAGATAGCAAAGTCTGCATTGCAGGGTGTTTTGAAACATTGCAGTGTGAATTGGGTCTGTGTCCTGAGCCTGTCTATGTGTAGGAGGTTCAGCTTGGTTCTTAACCAGGAGTACTACGTCACAGAGAATGTGATACAACTTCTGCAAGAAGGGAGGGAAGGACCCTCTGTAGCACCCACTGACCTCGCTCCACAGAGAAGCCTCTACCTCCCATGCTAGTATTAGCAAATAACCCATTGTTCCATGATTTCTTCCCAAGATTTGAGACTATCATAATTAGGAATCCAGTAACACTGTCCTGTATCTCTCTCCTTTCCCTACACAGGACATGAGTAAATAGCTCTGGCTCTCAACAGTTCCCTGCGAAGGTCAAGCTTCTTCATTACAGCTTCCTTTTTTCTTTGTTGCCTCTGGGTTGGAAAGCTATGATAAGCTATAGGAAGGACAGCATGTATTTATTTATTTATTTATTTATTTATTTATTTATAGCCAATAAGACACAAAGTCAGGTTGTCATGTCCCTGGGATAAACACTTTGCAGCATGCTATGAATCTTCCAGAAGTCCGTGTCTGTCCCCTGCTAGGATATGATTTACATTCTCTCCATCTGCTAGGAACCTAATTGTAATGGGAACCCAAATGAAACCATTTCCGGAATTCTTTAACAGCACATAACTTTGCTACACTTTGCCCTCTGCACAATTCCTGTGCAGTCCCTCTCTGCTCAGTGAGCATTGTTGGTGATTTATTTTTGTTTTGTTTGGGGAAACAGGATGGGTTTTTCTTTTCTTTTTGCCCCTTCCCCCCACCTCATCTCTCTCTCTTTTGGGATGAATGAATGCAGTAACAATTGCCCTGAAAACACACTAATCACAGTGCTTCCAGTTCTAGTCTTTTCAAATGTTTTGTTGAGCACCATTTGCACCTGCTATTCAAGTCAACAAGGAAAATCTATTCATTCAGTACTGTCCTAAAAACAGATTTAGAAGTGTTTTGATTGCACGCAGTGGCATGAAGAAAACAGGAGAGAAGACATTCTTATGCCAGTTCGCATGTCTTTCAACAAGAAAGACTGTCTCTGCAGAGGTTATTAATCCCCTACATTCCAGTGTTCAGAGGGAAAAAAAATACAGGAATCTTAGCAAGTCATACCAAAGGAGGTATTTTCAAATAAGTGGCCAGTACTACTTTTTAAGAAAGGTAAGTATTACCAAGTTTCCCAACCCACAGCAGAAAAGGCAAATCGTCTTGAGGGGATACATCTTGAACTGGACTCTGTAACCCTGGAACCCTTAGGCTTACATTATGCTGTAATGTAAAACCCAGCCATTAATCTTACAGCTGTGTTATAGTTGGTTTCTCTAAAGGAGTCATTCAAAGTATCTCTACAAAAATCAAGTGGTTTAGAGAAGATATTTTATGTGAGAGATTGTAAGAGTGAGAATGTAGAAAGTTGGAGCAGGGTGTGAAATGACTGAGGCCTGGGAAGGCCAAGCAGAAAGCTGGATTTATAATGTGAGGCATTGGGGTTCGCTGTGAACCCCAATGCAAAGCAATCATGGGATTAGGTCCAGCCCCTAGATAATGGTCACATCAATGTCTCTCATAGTATTTGAGTTACGGTTTTACTGCTGTGAAGAGACACCATGTCTATGGCATCTCTTATAAAGGAAAACATTTTAAGTGACTACCTTACAGTTTCAGAAGCTTAGTCCATACCTCACAGTTTCTGAGTTTTCACCCATTATCATCATGTTGGGAAACATGGCAGCATGTAGGTGTTGGAGAAGGAGCTGAGAGGTCTACATCTTGATCCTAAGGCCGCAAAAGTAGACTGTATGACACACTGGGCAAAGCTTGAGCCTATATAAGACCTCAAAGCTGGCCTCCAAGTTACAAACTTCCTCCAATAAAGTCCACCAAGGCCACACCTCCTAAGGATGCTATTCCCTATGGGCCAAGCATCCAAACCCATGAGCCTGTGGTTGCCACTCAAACCACCACACATAATGAGTAGAGCAGAGAGACTGTAGTGCTGTTGCCTGATGAATGTCAATCAACGGATTTCCATTCGATGCTCCTGTCAGGCCCCATACCCTGCCAAGCTTGTCTAGTAGAGACTAGAGGCAGAAAGAATAGGAGACAGTATTTCATTCAGCTCCAGTGAGGTATAATGAGGTTAGGAATGCTTGCTAAATAACTCTGGAAAAGAGAAGGTAAAAGTGCTTGAGAAACATAGGAGCATTTGTAGAGCACCTCTGGTCTACAATGCCAGGGAATGATGATATGGTCCATTGCCAACGATGTAGTTATTAGAGCCCTGCAAAGGGAAATGACATTTGGCCATGTGCAGGCAGACGGGATCAAGCTCACTAGGCAGAGGGAGATGGGTAGGAGGCTGAATCAGGAATAACCCATGGATGGCAGAATGGGATAGGGCTCACGAGGAGGAACCGTGATATGATATAAATTACCTCTGAGCTCCTGAGACCTCTGGACATCTTTGTAGGATAATCTCCTAATGTTGGCTGAGGATTAAGAGCAAATACAACAAAAGAAATGTCCTACATGTTTCTTATATTCTTGCTAAGATGACTGGTAACTGTAAATGTTTGATTTTGTTCTCTCATTGTTCTCCAAAGCTTGGCATCTCCTCTTTAAGCACACAACAGAAAAATCTAAAATACTTCTATCCCTGATGGTTTTGCCAGAAAGTGTCTGTTGCCAAATCTCTTTCCCATAGGGAGACATAAAGAATATCTCCCCCTCTCCCTAAGGTCCCAGTGACAGACTGAGGTAATACTCTGCCAAGGTTCACTCTTAAGAACCAATTAGTTGAGCTGTGAACCTAGTCCCTGCTTGTTTGTCTTACAGGCAAAGTTCTGGATCTGTTGTTCATTTGTTATTGTTAAATATACATAATAATTTTATGTATATTTCATTATCTCCAAAGAAAGGATGTAATGGACTAGCCCTGACAAAGAATGAATATTTTTTAACTGAGCTCATAAAAATAATAAACATATTTCTTATATATAAAATAAAAGAACCAATTAGTACCTATTGAGTTCCCTTACAGAGCATATGTGAGATGCTTCTTACAGGGACATGGGTATTCCTCACCCCAAGAGATCATAGCCCTATTCCAGCAGTGATGAGGGCTTCCCCATAGCTGCAAGGACGAAGCCCCCACCCCCAACCCACCCCAGCCAGTCTCCCTTGGCCTATATATGCTTGCTCCTCCCTGAGGCCACATGCAGTTAAGGCAGAGTTATATACAATGGATAGAAGGGAGCACTTGGATTCTTAGGGGAGGGCCCCATGACCAGTCCTTTCCTTGCGAGGGCAACACAAACAGTCAACCATCCCAGCTGGAATGAAAGAAACTTTTACAGAGCTGAGCATCCGAGACTGCAACTGCTTGGCCTGGAGGACAGTCACTCCCAACAGTATCCACAACTTAGATCAATATAACTTTTAGAGGAAATTCGAAAAGCAAGTTATACACATGAGCGCGGCCATTAGAGCTTGGGAGTAAACAGTTCCTCCAAGTGAGTAATTACAGCCGTGGCCTCGGTCTTTTAACACCCCACAAGCCTATCACCAGCCACCCTTTTGAGAGTCTCCAGCTTCCAGGCTTCGTACATCTCTCGCCACCTTTCAGCTTCAGCACTGCAAAAAATTATACTTTTAGCAACAAAAGGAGCAAATTAATACAGCGATAAGATAAACACGGGAAATAAAAGTGATGTTGAGGATTGTTAGAAGCTGTGCACCCTGGTCAGTGCCAAGTCTCCAGCCACATTTGACTAGGAAGCAGATACTTCTTTATTTTTACACATTAAAAAAAAAAGGCTAAGAAGTAGGAACAAACTATTAAAAAATTACCTTTGCCTGCATACTCCAGCTAGTATTAAGAAAAGGAGTACTTCCCATTCTGATTACTAAAACCTACATTTATTTGCCAGGGAGTTGTACTGGTCACTTGAGGATGGGGCCAAACCTAAATTGTTATTTTTTTCTCTCTTTTATGTTGTAGGGTTCAGCCTTTACAACTTATCTTTCTCGTGGCCACGAGTAGGTGATTAAACAGCTATGTCACTCTGGGTGCCAAGCATGTTTGTGTGCCTCTAGGGGTTGTGTGCAATTGTGCCAGATACTTTGGCAGAGTTTGTCCCTACACAAGTATATATGAGTCTGTGGTGTGGGTAACCAGTTCTAGTATAATTCTTACTTAGGCAAGAAGGTAGCATTCCATTCCAGGCTTATATAGAAGGAAGGACTATAGGAGCCTTCTAAGGAGGAAAAAAAAGGTTAAATTTTAATGGTGCTTTTTCTATGGTGTGTGTGTGTGTGTGTGTGTGTGTGTGTGTGTGTGAGAGAGAGAGAGAGAGAGAGAGAGAGAGAGAGAGAGAGAGAGAAATCTGACCTCTTGTAGCATTTCTTACAAATTCAAATGTTATCAATTGGAATTGATATTAATTATTTTTATGCTGCCTGGTGTATGCTGAAACACTTTTCTACAATTCCACCAAAGTTACTTAAGCAATCATCTTTGCTACAATATTATCATCATCACCATCATCATCATCACTATCATTACTATCATCATCATCATCGTCGTCATTGTGATTAAGATTCTCTTATTGTGGTTCCTCAAAGCAGAGCTCTGTTTTTTCACACCTTTTCCTCCCCACCCCCACCTCCCACCCCCTGCAGGAAGTCCCCTTCTCCAGAGTGTGGAGCAGCAACCGGCAGCCCCTGCACTGTGCCTTCTCCCTGGAGCGCTACACGCCCACCACTACCCAGCTGTCCTGCAAAATCTGCATTCGGCAGCTCAAAGGCCATGAACAGATCCTCCAAGTGCAGACATCCATCCTAGAGGTAAGTCCAGGATGCAGGTCTTTGGACTCCCTTCCTAAGTGACGGTGGGAATAATGATCGCATACCTATCGTGGCTTTGCCATTGGGGTTCTTGGGAACTTTGCAATGTAGACTCTTCCCTCTCATTACCAATGAGGAAGAACAAACGTTCTCAGGCTCAGAACTGAGCCAAGCTTCCCACTGGACAGGGAACCTCAACCTTGAGGTTCTGTAGAGGGACTTTTGGCGAAGGAGCGGGTACAGGGATTTTTCAGTAAAACGCAAGCAGTTTCCAATTTCACAAAGGGCCTGGGATACCTGCAGACTCGTGCTGGGGGAGCATCAACATGGCCATTGAGACTCTGGTGGCTACTGAGTTATTGTTTAACCGGTTCATGGCCATGTTTTAAAAGACAGCCGCCTTGCGTAGTACTTCACGTTTGGAGCATCTCCCCACCAAATTCCTTTCCCCACATCCCTGTCTTTTCTGTTTGCTTTGTGACCCACAGACTTTAACATCTGTATCTGTCAGCATATAAATATTAATGAGATAATAATTTATCCTCATTTGCAAATAGAACACAGCTATGTACATATAACTCAATTTCAAGTTTTTCTCCCTTTGAATGTGTAACGTTCACTTCTTTTGCATTTTCGTCTTAGCTCATTGTTTATGCAAAGTGAGTGCTGCTAATTCCCCAAATACTTTTCCTGAGGGCTGGGTAGCTTTCCTGAGGATCATGTCTTACAATTGATAGTTGTCTTAACTGACTGACGGCTGTGTGAGCTATTTGCATTCATTATTGGCAATTAGCATTTAGCGATAAAGCAGCTTTGATGGGGAAAGTACATCCAGAAATCTGGGTATGGTATTTTTAGAACCTCTTTCTTGAACAGTTCCGGCATATGTAATTCAATATATTACAAGAAAAGTACAAACAAATGTTATGTGAAAATTACTTTGTTTTTGTTGTTGTTGTTTTGTTTTTTAGACTTTAACCTCTTTTAGTAATAGTTCATGCTGAAGTTAACTGAAGTGTTTTATTTTTGGTTTTAGTTTTTTTTTAATTGATTAAATTGGCTTTAATTAATAAAGTTGCATACATTAATACATAGGACGAGGTGGTTCTCAACTTCCTGATGCTGCAATCCCGACCTCCTACCATAAAGTTATTTTAGTTGCTACTTCATAACTGTGATTTTGCTACTGTTGAGTTGTAATATAAATATCTGATATGCAGGGTATCTGATATGCAGCCCCCGTGGGGGTTACAACCCACAGGTTGAGAACCAAGGGAACAATATGTTCTGGTTACTTGCACATCCCCAACTCTCTTCGTTCCCTTCCCACTCCATTCATCCTACTCCCACCAAGTCCCTTTCTCACAGCCATGACTTTGTCTTGTGACCCACTGATTTTTAACAAGGGTCATCTCTGTGGCCACATTAGAACTGTCCATTAGAGCCTGGTGCATTCATTTAGTGGATACACAACTGAAAACAGTTATATCTCTTACCCAGAACCCATCAGTAACCAATAATAGTTCATCAGTAACCAATAATAGAAGGCTCTCTGTGTCCCTCCCCAACCCGTGATTGGCAGTTGACAGACCCAATCTTATGCAGGTCCAGGGAAGGCATCTGCAGCTGGTGGGAGATATGTTTGCAATGGCTGTATCTTTTCATAGCCCTTGCATTGTTTTCCGGCCCTTGCATACTTTGAGCTGCTCTGTGATATCTCTGCATCTTAGAGGGAGTAGTACAAACGCCCCATTTAGGGAAGAGAACTCATCTCCATAACCTGCCTTAACACTGTGAGCAGCCGTGAGTCTGCATTTACCACCATTCACCACAAAGAAGCTTTCCTGATTAAGTAATATTTGCCTATAGTTAGAATTGGAAATACTTAAAATGCAGTTTGTCACCATGACAACTTGGCTAAACAACAGTAATAAGTTACCCTCCGGGGCCTATGTCCTCCCTAGACATGGATTTTCAAATGAAAACCAAAAAGAAAGAAACAAAACAAAACAAAACAAAATCAAATACAAAACTACCAAACAAAAACACACGCCTAAATTTCAGATGCACCTGTGGAAGGGCAGAAGAAGCTTCACTTCCTGACATGGCTCTTAATAGGTCAAAGTATTTTAGAATTGGTGACTGTTTCTAAAGGACACCTGGGTGCTGTGTTTTGATTTCTGCTGTTACAGAAAGCTTATGGGAGGAGAGGAAAGTGTTGGTCCACCCTAATACTTTTCGTTATTGCTTAACTAAACTTGTGAAGTACAAAAAAGATAAATTAGCCAATGAACCCAGTCCTTCCTACCATTTGCTATCTCTCCTTTTTCTAATGATTCAAAGTTTACAGAGACATTTAGCTACCCAGAAGACAGCATTGCAATATCTCTTGTATATGAATACAAGTTTCAATATAAGAAAACTTTGTTGAGTGATGGCTACTAGTCCACAGGCTTCTGCTTTTCAATGTTTTCCTGCTCTTTTGATTCTGTCAGGGATTGGTTTATTAATTGCCTACAGTGTTGCTGTAGGAATTTCACCCAGTCCCAGGACATCTTCAGCGAGTCTAATTTATTAGTCTAATTTATTTCTATTTTGGAAGATAGCGGATGACTCTGGAAAGTCCCTATGTTTCAGAATGTTTCTTTTGTTTCACATTGGTCACATAACCATCGCTGCTCTGTGAATGATTTATCACTGCATTCACAATTGTACACGATGTAAAATCTCAAAGAAGTTACCTTTCTTGTCTGAGGACACTGAACTAACAAAATGGGGAACCACAGTGCAAATTGAGAGACCCAATTTCAGGCTCAAAGTCTCCACATACATTACATTATTTTAAGACCCCAAATGAGACTCACTGTGTCCCATAATGCAAATCATCAATCTGGGAGCTCACTCATGGTGGCAAACATCCCCAAATCAGTATTTTGTTAATAAGTACATAAATTGAGTGAGGAGAAATTCTTTTGTCAAAAAAAAACAAAGCAGGGCTATGGAGATGCCTTGGCTCTTAAAGTGCTCACTATATAAGCATGATGCCCTGTGATCAGTTTTCAGAACCCACATAACACACACACACACACACACACACACACACACACACACACACACACATACAAAGCATAGAGCTATAGGCTTCTAATGCATGTTCTGGGGAGGCAGAGATACACAAATTTATCAAACTTACAACCCAACCACCCTACCCTACTAAGTGAGCTCTAGGTTGAGTGAAAAATAAAACAAAACAACCAAACAAACAAAACCCATGAGGCAGATAATTCCTGAGAAAGAACAATGCTTAAGGTTATCCTATGGCCGCAACACGTAAACACACCTGAAAATATAGAAGCACTTGCACATATGCCAACCCACAAAAGAAGAAACTGTAGAACATCAATGTTTGTGTGATGGCGTATGTAGGTGTTTATTCTGTAGATTGTCAAGAGAATACTGTGTATCCTACATGTGGAACTCATCTTCTAATAGCGTCATCATTGAACCGTCTCTCAAACTCCTTCCAGCATCTGGCAGAAGGATGCATCTAATGATCAATAACAACGGCTGTCTTTTCCTAAAATGGATTTGACTTTCATAGTAAATGGTTGAAGCAAAGGGCCAAATGTGGACAGTGATCAAAAACAGATTCCCTGGGGAGAGAAAGGCGACATTCTAAACACAGGGTGGAGGGTGGAGGTGGGGGCTTTGGAATCGTAGACCAGTTTTGAAGGCGAGTCACACTGTGTTGTCACCAGGCTGCCAACATTGACTTTAGAGTTGAGAAAGCTTAGTATGTTAACCTCTGGGACTTGTTGAGTACATACAGTCACAATAATGTGGAACTTTTGTAACTTTTCATAGATGTCATTGATTTTTTTCCTTAATTGTGTTCCCCAAATCACTATGCATTTTAGCTCAGAGTTTTCATTCTTTTGTCTTATTTGACTGAGTTTTCTTACAGTCACAACTCCTTACATTTGACAAGACTATCATGATGGATATAAGCACACACATGTCTGTGCGTATGGATGTGTCCTAAACATCTATGTCAATGTAGGGATAATACCCACTAAAGACATTTGATTTTATTGCTCAGGGTTTCATCTACCACTTCCCTTGATGCCTTTGGTCTAGATGATTTTACAAATAAATACTATTTCAGAGTGACCCTTAGTTTTAGCCAAACATCTATATCTATGTCTATGTCTATATTATTATTATTATTATTATTATTATTATTATTATTAATGTAGCCAGAAATGTTTCAGTCTTTGGGAGCAGTGAGATCCCCCTTCTTGATGAAATCCTGTTGAATTACAGAAAGACTCCTGCCAACTGAAGCCCTGTCAAATTAACTCTCTCAGCCATCTAGAAACTATAGCCTGGAACACTCTAAGAAACAGGAAAGAACCCTCACATAATTTTTCCCATCATTTTTTTCTGGTATAATATTATTGAAGACAATTTTTGGTAGAAGTGACTTAAATGGGATTCCTGCGTGTTACAATTTTCCCTTTAAGCAACTCTCTTATCTTTCCTCCAAAAGCGGTGGAAGTTGGGGGATAATTTGTCTGCAATAAAACAGAGTACTTGGGATCTCTCACTGATTTACAACTCCCTGCGCTTGCCAGGTAACAGCCGCTTATCTCAGATGTACAGAGCATAAAAATCTACTGTTCCTCTGCATATTTAATTTAAACAATCAGGGAATGTGATGTAACCACAGCACTCTTATTACTTGGCTCAGATGTCTTCTCGACTACATCATAAACGTTCCATAAAGTGTCACTCTGGTAGAAGGGAAATATTTAAGTTTGGAAATTTTAAGAGGGAAGTGGATCCACTTATTCAAGTGTATGAAATTTTTTTAAATGCTTATTTTTAGATTCAGCCTCGTATATTTTATTCACCTTCAAAGGAAACATACTTTTGTTTTGCTTCATTCCAGGCTTCAAGGTGGCTTTTCTTCTCCCAAGAGATTCTTGGGGGTCAAACTCTCCCGACTAGTCCATTGACACAGTCTCAGGTCTGGTCTGATTGTTTTGGCTCTGAAGACTCTATGAGGTTTAAGGCAGACTGATCAGTTAGCAGAGCGCTTGTTGTGAAGCATGAGGTCCCAGTCTCAGATCCCTAGCACTCCTGAGAGTTAAAAGCTACATGCAATTGTGCACATCTTTAACCCCTTCGCTGGAGAGGCAGAGACAGGAAGATCAACAGGACTTGCTGGTCAGCAACTGGAGCCACAATGCTCCACATTTAGGGGGAGACCCTGCCTCAATGAATAAGGTTGAGAGCAACTGAGGAAAATACCTAAAGTCTTCTACCTATCTCCTTAACACTCATGTCCACACACTCATGCACATACACACACATGTGCACAAATATACGTGCACAAGCACATACAATACTTTATATTTTTTATGCTGAGAATTAAAACTTAGGACCTTACATGTGCTAGCTGAGTACTCTACCAACCAGCATATATTCCCTACGTTCTCAGCCCATGATTCTATTATTCAAAGTATTTCCAAGTTTGTGGTCCAAAGCAAATTTTGTATCTTTCAGTTATTTAGACTGAACCTTTGTTTGTTTTGTCTTGTCTTGTTTTGTTTTGTTTTGTTCTTTGCTTGCAAGCCACCTTCGCCTAGGTTAATAACCTTTGATGCCCTTTCACACAGAAGACTCCCATGCTATCTTGTGTAAATGTCTCTTTTTTCTCTCCCTCCCCCACCTCTGCCCAACCCTCACCATTCAGGATCCCCTCCCTTTCCTTACTTTCTTCAGTAGTCTTCAAGTCAGAAAATGTGTAAGGAAGCTATTCCCACTTGATTTGCATTTTTAGAGGCTAAAAGAAATTTTATAAGCCATGATAAAAAAATAATGTCTACCTGTAACCTATTTTATGCAGTAAGAAGCAGGGTTGGTTTATTTTATAACCATCCAATATATCAGAACAGAATTGTCCACTCTGCCCGAAATAAGAACCTATCAGCTCAAAGTCTGGTCGGCCGATGCCTACCAATCCTTTAAGGCCAGCTCAAACACTTCTCTCATGAAGACTCTTCTCCATATGAATTTCCAAAGCATACTATTAATGTCACCCACACAAGGTTTTTTTTTTTTTTTTTTTTTTTTAATAAGCTCTCTGCTCTGTGTAGTTCATATTTGCTTCGAAACAGTAAAATGGGGGCTGGTGTAGTTACTAGGGCTTCCAACTTGCAGTTTCAGGTGTGTCACAAATTACTTGGGTGGCTTTTGACAAGCTTTCTTCACTGTCTGTTGAGTCTGCAAACTTGGCAGGAGGTCTGACTAGGAAGCTGAGATGTACAAGCCAGGAGAATAGAGTCCTACTGGAAAGCAATTTAAAGCATCCTAAAGCATCCTGATTTAAAAACTACTTTTGTTATTAGACCATCCCAAACACGAGCATGGAAAGAATTTATATAAGATTATTTCATGATATAGACTAGAACTGAAAGCAGTCAACTGAACTCAAGGAGAATGTTGGATGTGCACTTGACCATGAAGCTCTTCTCTCTTAGAACATCCCAGATGTGCTTCTTCGGAGCACCCTGGGTTTTCAAGACACATTACCATCTTCCCATGTCTCATGATAATGGGACACATTAAAAAGCACTGCCAATCATTAATAAAATCTCTACATCAGCTAGTCTCTTTAGCTGACAGAGTTTTGATGAACATGTACAAGCCTGACACTAGCTGTGGAGGGTCATGGTGGCTCCAGTGCCCGAATTAGAAAGACATAATAAATTCATGAGTCACAGAGAAATCCAAATGGACTGGGGTAGTAGTAACGCATGCGCTGACTTGAAGATGGATACAGCATACAAGTTCATCATCCAAATGCTAGCTGAGTGGGGTTTAAAGCATCTTACCTTGTCCCTAAACCATCCTAGAATTACTTCTCCTTATTCACATAACAGATTGCCACCAATTTAGAAGCATAAAGAAAATTCCCATTTTTATAAGTCAAAGCTCAAGCATAGTTGCATTCTCTGGTCAAGATCTCAGCAACTGAGCCAAGGTTTTGGCTAGAGAAATGTTCTCATTGGTGCACAGAGTCCACGGTTGTTCACATTGTTGGTACAACACAGTTCCTTGTCCTGTGGGACACAGGTTCTCATTCCGTATGATATGCATAGGCCAAGGGTTGCCCTTGGATCCTAGCTACACATCTATCTGCTTCCCAAGCAATTCGCACAGGGAGCATGTTTTCATCTTCTTCTTCCAGAGCGGAAGGCGATGCCTCCAAATCCGGGCTATGCATCTCAAAGGTAGTATATTTGCCTACCTTACATAAGATGCTTAATTCAATCCTCAGCAGGGTCAAAAGCAATGGGGGCAAGGAAAGAAAGGGGAGAGAGGGGGGAGAGAAAGAGAGAGAGAGAGAGAGAAAGAGAGAGAGAGAGAGAGAGAGAGAGAGAGAGAGAGAGAGAGAGAAAATATTCCAGAAGAGTTACTCTTTATTCCTTTTGAAGGTGTATAACTACAGGTTTAACCTGTGGGGTTAGGTTGAATCCACAAGAGAAAAGAAAAATAATTAATTCAAAGCCATCTGATTAGGTCCTTTAATTATGTCACCAGTGTCCCTCTTATTTTATGGCATATGATAATCATGGGCTTTGTCGCACCAGATATTTATAAATTCTTACAATTCCATCAGTCCACATGAAGCTATCAGCCACCACTGCAGCCTGCCAGATCTCCTTGCGACTTCATCATGGCTGCGGTGACCTAAACGTTGTTCTCCTTGCTGGGCAGCTGTACAGTAGAAGCTGCCTTGTCTCTGGCAGAGTCTGTCTCATTGAGGAGAGTTAACTCAAAAAACGGAATTAATCATAGGGCCATAGGACTGCAGGAGTAAGGAACAGAACGAACTTTTGTAGCCTTAACATGCAGTCTCCTCCCACCCACCCCCAGACCCCCCACCCTACTCCCCTTCACAGCTTCCCAGTCTGCTGCTTTGATCAGCCCTTTGTTCTTTGGTCCCAGTGACTACCAGAGGGCCATTCCTCATGCTGAACCCAAATCTCTCACCAGGTAGCTTGTTCTTTCTAATTCTCACAGCCAGCAAATTTCAAGCACAACTTAAGATAGAAAACAGACTGCTCTGGAACAGGGTCTCAGGTAACTCAGGCTGGCCTCAAACAATGTTAAGGATGATGAACTAAACTTCCATCCTCCTGCCTCCATTTCTCCAAAAAAAAAAAAAAAAATAAATAAAATAAAAAGCTACCTAATTCTTTCCTTTCTAGACAGGGCAGGATGTTAGGAGCTGGTGACCTATGATATCTCTGAGTGGAAGAGGCCACTGTAAATCTTTCAGACATGATTGATGGGCCACTAAAAAAAAAGGTCTTTACTATTTTGAAAACTAAGGGAACCTGTCAGTGTGTTTTATGCATGCATTTGGAGCATGTGTGTTAACATAGATTTTTCACAAATAAAAAAATGTCAGCGGTGTTTTTCTTTGGGCCTGATCACACATCACTTATCTTGTTTATAGAGTGAACGAGAAACCATCACTTTCTTCGCACAAGAGGACAGTACCTTCCCTGCACAGACTGGCCCAAAAGCCTTCAAAATTCCCTATTCCATCAGACAGAGGATCTGCGCCACGTTTGATACCCCTAATGCCAAAGGCAAGGACTGGCAGATGTTAGCACAGAAGAACAGCATCAATAGGTAATTCGGGGTAACTTTTGAAATGCTTTGACTTTGCAAACTCTGAAAAATAAAGGGAGTTGAGCCAACCATGTGGGCTTGGGAACTTGGTGCATTCCTCTAGCCTATTTTTATATGGAGTCCAGCTACAGTAGCAGCGCATCGCATATACTGCCATCTCACCCTGCCTCGGGGCGCACTGCTGAAAGGCCCTTCTTTGGTTCTGGCCCCGTGTCCGGGTTTGCTATTCGGGTTACTCAAGCAGAGGCTTAGACTGTGCTGTCCTGGTAAATGAACAAAACATAGCTTACACCGGTACATAGCCACAGGGCAGCAAGTATCCTGCTATCCTCTCCCCACCCAGTAATGGTAGGATAGGGCCATGCTCAGTCTGCAACAATGGGCGCCTAGATACAATTGACAGGGAATTTCCGGACAACCTGAAATTTTAGACCTGACACCAAGTGAAAAGAAAGTTACCTTGATACCACCACCCAAACTGTGTGCTGCAGAGAGCCACAGTGCTCTTGACTTCATGGGTTAGCAGATGATGTCCTGTCCTAGAGCTGCCTGGAACAGAGAAACCCCTCGTAAGCTTCATCACCTAAGAGGAGCAGAGGCATTGGTGAGCAAGCGGCTCA
The DNA here is from genome assembly GCA_902729485.2 of Mus minutoides. Classification (NCBI taxonomy): domain Eukaryota; kingdom Metazoa; phylum Chordata; class Mammalia; order Rodentia; family Muridae; genus Mus; species Mus minutoides. Next base: position 774,898 of record LR749791.1, on the reverse strand, counting down.
GAGTAACACGACTGGGTGGTGGGAGGCTGGTATGCACTGGATTTGGGTATACTCATGAGGATAAGGAAAATGAAAGACCAGTGAGCAGTGGGAGGCTGGTCTGCACTGGATTTGGGTTGACTCATGAGGATAAGGAAAATGAAACACCAGTGAGCAGTGGGAGGCTGGTCTGCACTGGATTTGGGTTGACTCATGAGGATAAGGAAAATGAAAGTCTCCTCTCCACAACTCCCTCTAGACCCCAAAATAAGCGAAGGTTGGGTTTTATGCATCATTTTTATTTTCTTTGTCTTTGGTACTATTGTTTTGATTTTTTTTTTTCTTTTCAGACAAAGCTTTTTTTTTCCTCCTTTGCTTGCTTTTTTTTTTTTTAAACTGCTTGTCCCCCCCTCTCCCATGCTTGGTTTGTTCTCCCTTTTCACTTTTCCTTCTTTATTTTCACAGACACATAGCAAAGGGCTAGGTGTCTGCCAAGGAAAGATAGAATTCGGGTCCCTGCCTCAGAATGGATACAGAATCCACAAATTAAGGATCCAACTGGAAATCAGAGACACTGTTGCCAGAAGAAAATTAATTCATAGAGAATAGACAGACCCAAAGAGAATAGATAGCTTCTTGAAAAGGCAAGGCTAGGACTGAAAATGGAAGCATTAAANAGGGGAGAGGAGAGGAGAGGAGAGGAGAGGAGAGGAGAGGAGAGGAGATCCTAGGAACAGGAGTGGACAGGAGGGGAAAGGAGGGGATAGGAAAAGAGAGGACCCTTGCTCAGCAGGGACTCATGTCTGCTCCACACCCTTGTGCTGGAGCCAATTCCAGCCTGTATAAGCCTGTCAGTTACATCTCCAAGCTTTTCTTTCTAGTAATGGGCATCTAGAATAGAGGGTATATATCTTTATTCTAACTGTGAAAAGTTATGATTTTCAAAGTAATATTAACCAACAGATAGTTGTTGCACAGACCCTGTGTATCCTTGTGTACTTCTACTGGTGTACCAGGTGAGCGTGTGGATGCACCCACTTTGTTCTATCTAGCTGCCCATTTACAATATACATAAGAACCTAGGATATGTGGCTGCAACGTCATGTCTTTCTGACCTCATACCATAGGGAAATTGCAAACCACGCTGTAGACTACATTTAGTGTCTTTTATGCCCAGACACTAATGAACATCAATTGTTCATGCTTGAGCTAGCTGTCCTCCCAGTGTCCAGGGTCATAAGCTTTGTTGACTTGCTTATTTTCCCCTAATACTTCATTTCCACGAAGGTCTAACCTCCCTTGACATAAGGGATTCAAGTACCTATTTTGTGGAAAATTTTCAACGTAGTGCCCAGAAAGCATTTTCAACGATTGTTAGTTGTTCACCTTGACATTACCACAATGAATATGAAATTAGAATAGCATGAATGTGTACAATCTACTTCCCTCTCAAAATCTTATCCAGATAACAGATTCAATTAAGTGTGCAGCATTTCCTACTTTCCTCTTTGTTCACCAGCTTCAGTCTTTAAAATCCTAACTGGGAAGTGAAGGACCTCAACCAGGGTCAGCACACTTTCTGTAAGTGGCCAGATAAGAACTAGTTGGGTCATGTGAGATCTGCTGCCAACAACTCAAGAACTGCTCACCTTTCTATCTCTATGACATGAAGCTTCCAGGGAAGGGGGGGGGGGCACCCAAATAGGCCTGAATGTTCTAGTGAAGTGTGAACAGATAGTGTCCTGTATTTCCTCTCAGTCTGTTCTTCCCAGAACCCTGACTTACAGTAGTCCATCCTCACTGGCTAAAGCTTCCTCACAATTTTGTTGCTCTTGTTAAGACATTGCCAAGAGCTGAGGATTCTCCTTCAGCTCTATCCCCAGCCTCCTTCAAGCTGGAAGAGGCGGCTGAGGCTGGGACTGACACAGATGCTGAAATATCTGGAGAAGCAGAATAGGAAGATTTCTTGGAACCACCTGGTTGATGTCTGTTGGCTCAGCTCAGTCTCATTTTACGGAAATACCCAAGTTTCTTTTATATTTTCATTTAGACTACTGTCCTATTCCTATATAAATTGATGCCATGACCAAGGCAACTTTTAAAAGAAAGTGTTTAATTGTGGCTCGACTATACTTTCAGAGGGTTAGTCCATGCACATCATGGCATTGGAGCATGGCAGCAGGTAGGCAGGCATGGTACTAGAGCAGGAGCTGAGAGCTCATACCTAATCTGGAAGTTGCAGGCAGAGAGAACAAGATTGGGCTGGGTGTGGGCTTTTGAAATGTCAAACCTAATCCTGAGTGACACAGGTCCTTCAAAATAGCCACACCCACTTTAACACCATCACACCTTCTAATCCTTCTCAAACAGTTCCACAAAGTGGGGAACTAGAATTCAAACTCATGAACCTATTGGTGCCATACTCAGTGAAGTTACCCATAAGTACCTGAGATGCATACCCTTCTTCATGCAAAGAAACATGTATGACAGAGGTGGAATGGAATCTACCTCCATTTCCTATTATGCAATACCAGATCACGATTTAGCTCTCATGGTTAGGAATAACGTAGTATAAAATCAGTACATCTGAACTATGGAAAACGTATAATTGCCAAAGTGCAGGCATCACTGGGTAAGAACACTGCTTCAGAGTTAGAATGGAAGGGTGAGCACAGAGGTGCAAGGATGCTTTTTCTCACTTTGCTCACATGATGACCTTTTACCTGGCCCTCCCTTTCCTTTCACCTTCCCAAAGCATTGAACCAGCTCTAGTCATAGCCATCAAACATGGAAAAATATTTTCAAGAGAATGGAAGAAAATAATTGCTCTAATTTTTTTCTTCTAGTCCTGAAATCATTTTTTACCTTTAGCAAGCATAAATGTCAGTGTTGCTGAAGAATTATCTATGCCTCTCTCTCTCTCTCTCTCTGTGTCTCTGTCTCTCTCTCTGTCTCTCTCTCTGTCTCTCTCTCTCTCTCTCTCTCTCTCTCTCACACACACACACACACACACACACACAGAGAGAGAGAGAGAGATCTGAACAGGAGTTATGAGGGGAAAAGGAATAAATTAAGGCTCACCCCCCCTGATTAGTATATGAGACACGATAGGGTATCTGGCCCCATGAATCACATCAAAAACGCTGCAGAGTTCAGTAAAGAATGCCATAAATAACTGCTGCAGCAATCAGTGCTGTGAGCAGGGCTGCCTCTTACTCAGCACCTATACTTGTCACATGAGCAAATGTACAAGGTTGCATGTTTAGCCTGTAATGTCAGCTGTAGTAACTATCTAGTGCTTTGGCCACATGGGATGAGTGAGTGGTGATAGAGAACATTGCTGAGGATTGACTAAATATCTGCTTTCACTGCCCAAGATCACGGCTGTTCTTGCAGAGAACCTGGGTTCATTTTCCAGCAATGACAGATCCAAGCTGGCTGTAGCTCCTGTTCCAAGAGATCCAATGCCCTCCTTCATGGTCACCAGACAGGCACATGGTACACAGATACATATACAGGAACATACTCATACACATAAATATAAATATTTTAAAAGATACCTGCTTCAGCCAGCAATATCCCACCATATCTAAACTGACATATTATTTTTGCATTTTTTGATACTTATTTCTAAATTGCCATTAAGCATATATAGATAAGCTGCCACCCTAGGAGAAATTCAATAAAGAATCCTTGAATAGATGCTATGAGCTCTCTCACAGGACACTATCCTTGATCCTTGACCTTCAGATCCTGGGGACATTCTGTCTCTTCAGAAATCAAATGGACACATACAAGGATCAAGGGATTTTTGAAAAATGAAGAAAACAAACCACAAACCCAAAGTTGTCTTTTCTTGTATGGCACAGTGTGTGAAGCCTGTGACTAGATATTCCAGGCCTTGTGATTTCGACATTCAAGAAACTCTTGTGAGACCAAAGATTTACTGAGTTGCTATGGGAACAGATGCATGTGATATGGCTGGATGAATAGAGGGGAAGTAGCCAAAGTAGAAGAAAATTACATCTTATTAACTGTCTTTCCCAAGGCCTTCCCTAATAGTAGACTTATTTGAAAATTTGGCAGCAATGTCAGAGAAACGTGTTTCTTATTAGCCATCTAGTTCAAACATCAAATGTGACTCAGGTGTTGGGTTCATGGGTGGTGCTGTAAAAGTTGAGAAGTAATGAAAGTCCTCCAGCCTTGTAGCTGATAAATGGCATGGCGACATCTCGTTTTCGTTCCTCCACAGCTTTCAGCAGGACCTTTAATGAGAAGCAATCTTCTCGCATTGAGGTCGTATCTTTTCAGTCCCACTGACTACCCTCTTAATTGGAAGCCACTGTGTAGTAAAATGGCCAGAGGGGGGATGGAAAGAACCCAGGGAGGAGTCATAAGATAGCCTATTCATCCGGTCAGAAGAACTGCTCAGAATCCTCAAAGGTAGCAAAGTTCCAGAGCAGATCTTGAAGGTGAAGAAGGGAGGAGAATGCACAGAGATGCATCCAGCATGCATACCAAGCAGCAGCTCCTCCCTCGTTCCTGTTTGGAAATGTACTGTGATCACACCAGATGGAGCTTTCTTGGTTCTGCAGGCTAGAAGCCAGGAAGTACCTCCTTTACCTTTACTGGCTGCCATTTCCAAATAAAAAGAAATAAAAATCCTTCATGACATCTAGGAGAATTAATGCACAGGGCAATAGCATTATGTAGGTCCCTGGAGGTGCAATACAATGAAGTTTAAATCAGATTTTCCGGTTCTAGTCCAACGGACTGACTCAGGGTCTGAAATCAGAAAAGCCCCGTGAGGCCAGAGGGACCCAACGCAGCGGAGACGTGGGTATTTGAGTTTTATTCTGCTGAAGTCAACGACTCATGAAACTGCCTACTGATATGAAGCAGAAAAGAGACAGCCCCAGGACAGGTTTAGCAGTGAACAAGCTGTATGCAGACTGTAAGTGGCAGGTGTCCATCCTGAAGGAAAAACAGTAAAGGAGCTTTTTTTTTTTTTTATGATCTGGTGCTCCCACTGTCAGCGCCAAGGGGTGATGACAAGGGATGGCTTTGAAAAGGAATGGCTCCAGGTTTTATTTATTTATTTATTTATTTATTTATTTATTTATTTATTTCCAGACACTGGTAAGTTCATGCTGTTCTTTGAAGAAGTAAGTATCTCCCTTTAAACACGGTCCTTTGCTGAAAGGATGGACACGGCAGAACCCCACAGCCAGGCAGCCAGCCAGAATGATACCCTACAGAGGCAGCATCAGAAACAATACTGAAAAAGCTAACAATGTTCATATGTCTATAGATGGTGTCTTAAGGTAGAATCACAGTGAAGATTTCACCTGATTTATCAGCTTGTCCCATAGGTCTCATTTCCTTTCAATGATAGGTGAGGCTTTTTTTTTTTACATAGATCTTTTTATTAGATATTTTATTTACATTTCAAATAAATGCTATCCCAAAAGTCCACTATATCCCCCCCCCGCCCTGCTCCCCAACACACGCACTCCTGCTTTCTGGCCCTTGCATTCCCCTGTACTGGGGCATATAATCTTTGCAAGACCAAGGGCCTCTCATCCCATTGGTGGGCTAGTAGATCATCTTCTGCTACATATGCAACTAGAGACACAAGCTCTGCGGGGTACTGGTTAGTTCATATTGTTGTTCCCCCTATAGGGTTGCAGACCCCTTTAGCACCTTGGGTACTTTCTCTAGTTCCTTTATTGGGGGCCCTGTGTTCCATCCAATAGATGACTGTGAGCATCCACTTCTGTGTTTGCCAGCCTTATTTGTAATAGCCAGAAGCTGGAAAGAATCCAGATGTCCCTCAACAGAGGAATGGATACAGAAAATGTGGTACATTAATACAATAGAGTACTCAGCTATTAAAAACAATGAATTTATGCAATTCTTGGGCAAATGGATGGATCTGGAGGATATCATCCCGAGTGAGGTAACTCAATCACAAAAGAACACACATGATATGCACTCACTGATAAGTGGATATTAGCCCAGAAACTTGGACTACCCAAGATACACATGAAACTCAAGAAGAAGAAAGACCAAAGTATGGATACTTTGTTCCTTCTTAGATTGGGGAACAAAATACCCATGGAAGGAGTTACAGAGACAAAGTTCAGAGCTGAGACAGAAGGAAGGACCATCCAGAGACTGCCCCACCCAGGGATTTACCCCATAGACCACCACCAAACCCAGACACTATTGCATATGCCCGCACGATTTTGCTGACAGGACCCTGATGTCTCCTGTGAGGTGAGGCTTTGTGGAAGTTCATACTTGGTCATTTACAATGTGAGAGGTCTAAGTATTTTAACCCTTCCCTCATTGAAGTTCAGCCTTGAATACTTTTCTCTTAATACACTGTAGTCGTACTTTGCACCCAGGATTCTCAAAAATGTCTCAAGGCAATTGAATAAAAAAAAAAAAAATTGGCTTGAAGTTGGATTATTTTTCCCATGGATATATTCGAACTCAAAGTAAAGTCCAGATCTTGACTTGACAGTCTTTGCCATTGTTTAGTTTCCAAAAGTCAGAAATTGCCATGTGTATCCCAGAAAGAATGAAACTGGAGCTTTAAAAGCAGAGTATAACTAGCTATGTTCTCATTTGGTAGCTCACCGAGACTTCTAGGCTTAGGGGCTTCCATACACCAGGCAAAGAGTGGAGGTCCAGTCTTGTCTCTCTTTCCAGGAGCACCTGACACATTAGGCAGAAGGAAGGAAGATCAAACTAGCATGGCAGATCTGAGCATATCTTCAGCTGTCCTATCCTTCCCGATCAGTTCTCTGGCTTACAGAGCTTGTCTCCTGCTCACTAGATAGTAGGCACAGACAAGGCTCCTCTTGCTTTTACCTTGACAGTGGCTTTGCTGCCTCTTGAGTTTCCTGCCAGCCTAAAGTTTGGAGATAGAAACATGATGAGCAGAGCAAATTGTTACGATGAATCTAGCCAATTACTGTTCTTCAGTAAAAATGGCTTTTCTCTCCTATTTGCATTTAAAGAACTGTGTGGAGGGTTGCTTTGGGTCGCATAAGAGGCTTTCATTAAATGAGACAATTAGGATGATAGCAGAGATACTAATATTGTTTCATTAGGACTGTGTTGCAATTCCCTGTTCCATACTGTACAGTAGGATTATGCACTATTCTAGAAACAATGTTTTCTAATTTATTAGACAGCTCAACTTTATTTATTTATTTTACTGATAAACTCTTCAAAAAGAAGATATTCTGAAAGTCAGCTTTTTAACAACAAAAACAATGTTGAGCTCGATATACATGTTTCTTCTTCTTTTCTCCTCCTCCTCCTCCTTCTTCTTGTTTTTCCTCCTCCTTTTTCTTCCCCTTCCTCTTCTTCCTCTTCCTCTTCCTCCTTCCTCCCCTCCTCCTCCTCCTCCTCCTCCTTCTTTCAGAATGTAAACAAACTTGCACTTGCTGCCTTTGGAACTACAGATGTAATTGGCTAATAGTATTGGTTGGAAGCCCCAATCCCGAATGAAATTATGGCGCGTACCTAGTAGAAGAGTCTAAAATGCTAAGGATATTTGGGTGCAGCTCAAAGGCAGACTCCTACTGTACATTATAACATTGATTGGCCCATTTAACATAGGAATCTGCTATCTTTTGAGGATGGTATGTTGGGGCTTCCAACCAACACTGTCAGCCAATTACATCTGTAACCCCAGGGGCATCAAGTCCCTGTAACACAGCCATAAGTGAGTAAAGGCATAGCTTTGTTGTCTGAGGGTTAGAAAAAAAGTTTCAAGGAAGTACAGTGTGAGCTTGATAGCTCTTTGGTTCATTCCCTAGGGCTCAGGTGGCCTCAGATACCAGCCTTCCCCTTATTTCAAGGCTTCAATAAACTTAATCTTTGATGGGTCATTGAGAATGTGCACAGAGGTAAACTACTCTCTAAGGTATTTGCATTTTTATACTGTGGGGACTGCTCAGAACACCAGGAAGTTTTTACTACACTGTTTCTAACCAGGGTCTCTTCAGTAAAACTAACTAGGAGCTATACTAATTATGATGGCCCTATCTGGTAGAATTTTATTATAGTCTCTTATACTCTCCCCTGCCCTCAATTTATATACCTTAAAAGTCTCCATACGTATTTCCAAAATCTATGAACCTCATCTGAATTCCATTCTCAATCTAGCACAGTTATAAGTAGGAAGCTGTATTTTGAAAATTAAGTGGATTACATGATTTAGTGTGGCCTTATCAGTTGGCCCATGCCAAACATGATATTAGTCAGGGTATCTTGGCCCTGCCTTCCACAGAAAGCCCCAGATTATGTACATGGCCAGCTCATAGGGAAGTTTAAAAGGTGAAATTAATCACAAAAGCAAAACAAAAAGTAACTCAGGTATATAAAAAACTCAAATGTTCAACAATACACAATTAATTAAATTTCATAAACCATCACCACCACATAAATGTGTGTGTGTGTGTGTGTGTGTGTGTGTGTGTGTGTGTGTGTGTGTTTCATCACCTTAGTGTGACCCATAATTTCTGGTATTGTAGTGATTGTTCTTACTTGGAGAGCATCCAAGAGAGGACCAAGCCATTTGAGTCTAGAGCTCTGGGAAAATAACTTGAACTGAAAACCTAGAAGATACTAAAATTAACCTCATAGTGCGGTTGTTAGACCTTTCTGCATGGTAAATGACATCTGTCAGACACCACCAATAGTAGTTTTAATTATCTAAATTACTTTAGTTGGTCAAAATTTGTAAGCTATAAAGTTTAGTGAAGAGATTAATAATCTGAGGGCTCTAAAATGAGCATAATAAAAACGTTTCTGTAGTGAAAGAATGTTTCTTTCAGCATACTTCTGAATATTTAGAATTTTTGGTTCGGGGTAATGTTTAGGCTTCGTTTCAGAGAGAAGAAGGGATGGGAGGAGAGAGAGAGAGAGAGAGAGAGAGAGAGAGAGAATAACAACATGAGGAGAGAAAGAAGAAAGAGGAAGGGGGGACAAAGAGAGACAGGGTGAGGGAACCAGTGACTCTCTTGGGAAACTGCTTAAAACCAACATGAATTCCATGCTTTCCTAGTAATATTTGCTAAATTTGTGCTTTTACCACCTGGTATCCAAATGCATCAGAGTTACTGTGAGGAAAAATGGGACTCATATATTAGGATCTGAATAATTTCAAAAATATGGTATAAAAAAGCCAGTTGTATATATGGCCTAACACGTTAAAAAAAAATCACATTGCATTTGCATTTATGCACTCCATAAAACTGCATCTTTTAAGGACAGCCTGTTGGAATAAGAGTTTAGGTTAAGTTTTTCCAGGTTGTTTTTTTTTCTACTATACACAGGAAAACACAGTTTTTTCAAATGTCTGGTGATAGCAAGGCAAATCAAATGATTAAGACTAATATGATCTTATATCTACTAAAATAAGTGGAAACTTGAAATGTATATGTATTATACTGAGTGTGTTTGTGTAAATTCAAATAAGTCTAAAAGTTACTTCTAGAAGCTCATTTCACTTGCTACAGTATGTTCAGAGATCTGTGCCAACTGAGAGATTTATTTTTGCCTCCTTTAGACATGCAGTTTCTTTAGCTCTGGGTACCTATTCCACAGATCAGTGCTTTCCCAGGGCTTCCCAGAGCCATGCAGCTGGCACTGTCTAGTCTGTAGTGCTTTTTCTGGATTATGTATACAGAACTCCTACCCGATGTGGGTTCCTGGATATTTTTAAGACTGATTGGGACCAAGATTCCCCACCTGAAAACCATATGCTTGATGGTTTTCACTATTAAGTATTACAGCTTTTATCTTGAAGTGTCCAGGATCCCTAAATATGTTATTCTTTAAATGTCTTAGAGTCCTGCAGTCAGATGTTGAAGCTCAGCAACAGTGGACATCTAGATTGTTTTTTTCAAAGGAAACACAAAGCAGGAAATTCAGTCTTAACTTCTTCAAATTAGCTCTCTACTGTAAACATATAGTTAAGTTATAAGAGTACTGGACAAAGACAGCACAATAGCCACAGGGCAAATCTGGCTAAAAAAAATGTTTCATTTATAAATGTATCACGGGGGAAAAACAGACAGAGTAGTGTTATAAGGAAGGTAGAAAGAACATGACAATCAAATTTCAGCTTTATTCCATAATGGTTTTCTAGGGCACAACCATCATTCACGTGATGGTATGCTGCTTTTGTGGTACCATGATAGAGTACAGCAACTGTCTGAGATCCGCAAAGCAGAACTATTTACTGTCTGGCCTTGGTAGGTTGATCAACCTCTGAAGTGGAGCATTTAGAATCCTTATGATTCCAGTCACAGTACAAAAGCCCATTGATGTTTAACAGAAACACCAAAATAGCAGCAGCCCTGAAAAAAATGGGAGTGGTGGTATTGCTCTTTTTGGTTACAGATAATATTTTGTTTGTGGGAAGAGAAGTCCTGGAGATCCATCCATGGCTAGGCTAACCTCTCCCACTAAGCTACAGCTCAGCCTGTGGTTGATGCCTTTTTAACAACACTGGAGATCATAAAAACTTTTTATTCCTTCTAAAAAATGATATGAAAAGAGATGGCCACACCTGCTAGTGAGTGCCTATTTTCCCACTATCCCTTCTAGCTCTGGACTGCCTGAACCCCACAAAACGGGATATAGTAAGAGCCAGCAACTTCTAGAAATATCTCCCTATAGACGGGAGAAAGTGTTAATATGCAACTCAAAGTTTTTAAATAAGAAGAAGCAGAATCCTTTCCAAAGTACTCAAGCAGAATCTACTGTTTCTGCTAGCATAGACATTAATCACCATTTTTAAAACACAGTAAGTGGAACTAGTGAATAGAGCGTGAAGATAAGGGTGCAGGCAGAGGATGGCAAGAAAACACTGAAGGAACTAGAGGGTAGTGTCAGTGATACTGAGCTGACCTTGACCCTTCCTTTGTTTAAAATTAATCTTAGTTGAAGGTATGTGGAATAATTCTTTTTTGTAAGCTTTTTGATAACCAGTTATATAGAAACTGTGTGTATGTTTCCTATAAGTAGCCATGTGTGACTGGAAACTCATCTTCTCTTCTGAACTGCACTCACTGATCAGTGGATATTACCCAGAAACTTAGAATACCCAAGATACGATCTGCAAAACACACAAAAATCAAGGAGAACGAAGACCAAAGTGTGGATACTTCATTCCTCCTTAGACTAGGGAACAAAACACCCATGGAAGGAGTTACAGAGACAAAGTTTGGAGCTAAGAAGAAAGGATGGACTATCCAGAGACTACCCCACCTGGCGATCCATCCCATAATCAGCCACCAAACCCAGACACTATTGCATAGCCAGCAAGATTTTTCTGAAAGGACCCTGATATAGCTATCTCGAGAGAGGCTAGGCCAGTGCCTGGCAAATACAGAAGTGGATGCTCACAGTCATCTATAGGATGGAGCATAGGGCCCCCAATGGAGGAGCTAGAGAAAGTACCCAAGGAGCTGAAGGGGTCTTCAACCCTTTAGGTGGAACAACAATATGAACTAACCAGAACCCCCAGTGCTCGTGTCTAGCTGCCTATGTATCAGAAGATGGCCTAGTCGGCCATCATTGGAAAGAGAGGCCCCTTGGTCTTGCAAACTTTATATGCCCCAGTACAGGGGAAAGCCAGGGCCAAGAAGTGGGAGTGGGTGGGTAGGGGAGTAGGGCCGGGGAGGGTATAGGGTACTTTCTGAATAGCATTTGAAATGTAAATAAGCCGGGTGTGGTGGTGCATGCCTTTAATCCCAGCACTTGGGAGGCAGAGGCAGGCAGATTTCTGAGTTCGAGGCCAGCCTGGTCTACAAAGTGAGTTCCAGGACAGCCAGGGCTATACAGAGAAACCCTGTCTCAAAAAACCAAAAAAAAAAAAAAAAAATGTAAATAAAGAAAATATCTAATAAAAGAAAAAAGAAAAAAATCCTATTTTGTGATCATATGTTGGAAATACTGGTAGAAAGTGCTGATCTCTAAAGTAAAAAGTGTTCTGCAAACAGTTTCCTCCCAAAACACTAAAATTTCATTGGGAATGACATTTCTGTCCTTACTTTAAAAATCCCCATGAAAAACACTGACCTTTAATCCTTTGTGCTGTCTTAGTCCTCATCATAGCAAAGTTATTGTCCAAAAGGTTAGGGTTCATTTTTTTTTTCTTTCACTGAAGATGCTATATCATCTGGAAAAGACATGTAAGAATCAATTACTCGGTTAATGTCAGCTAATGGATGTTGAATAAATGCCTGTCACGGTATTATGATAAATGCTATGGAAGATTCAGCCAATGATTAAATATGATCTCTAGCTTTCAGAGTTTTGTAGTCAAGAATGAAGACAGAGTAGGGTGTTAGATGAAGGGGAAGTTATGTGTGTGTGTGTGTGTGTGTGTGTGTGTGTGTGTGTGTGTGTGTGTGTAGTTTATGTGATGGGGCACACATGTGGATTTGTGTATGTGTGTGTGTGTGTGTGTGTGTGTGTGTGTGTGTGTGTGTGTGTAATCGCCATAGTTTCATTGAGGTCATACTATTATAGGCATGAACACAGGATTTCTTATGACTTGAAAATAGACTTTAGCAATACAGTATATGTTCAAGATTTTAGCAACAGTGTTCCAAGTCCTTTATTGTGATATACATCCTAACATGTTAATATATAAGTGAAGTCTGTCCCCTAGAGTAGAAAGGAAAGCTGGTGAGTTTATCAAGGGAAGAAACAACAAAGAGGAAGGGTAACAAACTAACATCCTAGTATAAGGGATCAGAAAAAGGATCATAAATACCAGTTCTTACAGTTAGTCATTTGGAGATATTGAAGTGAGAATTTCTCATCCACTAAGGTTGAAGTGGTAGATAGGTATATAATTACACCAACACCTAAGGCGATAATAAACCCTATAAACAGTTTAATTAGCCAAGAAAATGGTAAGTAGACATTTAGCACCAAAGGAGGAGTGGTCACAAATTGGAGACAAAACCTTGGCAGTTCTTATATTTGTTGAGGACTTGGGGAGGAAAATATTTGAAAAACAAGGAATGAATTTACTTTATATAAAATAGTGCAAAAGAACATCTTATGAGATCAGTGAGCAGGGAAATATACATATATGTTCACACGTGTAACTTAAGAAAGGGATAAACCATGGGAAGATACAAAAGAAGATAACGCTAGAATAATTCTCATGTATAGCTGTATTATATATGTTGGGGTACAAACCAGATGGCCTCAGGCTTGCCTCTGTGTAACTGTCCACCACTATTTTATTGCTGCCCTTTAAAGGTCATTTTAGGGGCTGGTGAGATGTCTTAGCAGTTAATGGCACATAATACTGTACAGATGACCTTGGTTTGGTTCCCAGCACCCATATGGCAGCCTGTGACTACAATTCCAAGAGAGCCAACACTCTTTGTCTCATTATTGTACCTGCATGCATGCAGTCGACTTGAGCGTAAACAAGCCCAAACATATACATATAAATAAATAAGCTTTTAAATTTAATTCTGACTTCTTTACAATGATCATTTGTCTTATCATGCCTATTTATTTCTCCTTTGTTTAATTTTATCTAGGAATTTATCATATTTTGCTACCCAAAGCAGCCCCTCCGCTGTCATTTTGAACCTCTGGGAAGCTCGTCACCAACAGGATGGGGATCTCGACTCACTCGCCTGTGCCCTTGAGGAGATTGGGAGGACACACACAAAACTATCCAACATCACGGAGCCCCAGATTGATGATGCTGACTTCAACTACAGCAGGCAAAACGGACTCTAGTCTGTTTCTTCTCTGAAGGCAGCACTAGTGATGGCCTGCTTCAGAGCAGTGGCTTCAAGTGGGGAAGATGGGGCAGATTTCTGCCCAGGGGCATTTGGGGGGGAACTCAGCCTTTATTGAGAGTCAGTGAGAATCCCTGGATGAAGAAAAGAAGTTTGATGTAGGTAAAACATGTTAACAGTGGGAGAAAAAGAGAACCCTGCTATTTCCTCTGAATCCACACACGGGTAAACATTGGATATGCTCCTCAGATTTGGACTGCTAAGGATAAAAAGTGAAGGTATCTGTAGATACAAGTGGTTCTGAAAACCAGACACACAACAATAAAGCCGGGAAGGCTGAGATTTAAGTGCATGCTTGGAAACAGGTTTTTCATGACTTGCCCCATGGGCCAGCTGATCCTGAGACCAGATTTTCAGATTCCAACCAACTGGCACCCAGGAGGTTGGAAATCATGATAAGACTAGCTTTCAGAAGTGAAACCAGATTGCCAACTTATTAGTATGATGTCATCAATATCAGGGAGGGCATTTAGAATTTAGTATCTGAGTATATCACACCAGCACTTATATGAGTCATTTAACAGAGACAAGATCAAGAAGGAAGATAGACTTTAAACTAGTTCTTGGAACCTCACCTTCATCCCCCACCTACCCACCCCCAAGACAAAACTCATTTCTCTCCTATCCAGAAAGATTGCAGTATGGAGACAGGAAAGGACATAGTTATTCATTTCAATATGGAAACATACTTCCTTTAACTCAACAGAGCAGGACAACCAATCTCTGTTCCCAGCCAAGCCACTCGAATGTCAGAGTGCTGTTATAATATGACTTATTTTCCATGGAGTGTTAACAAGAGAGGCTAGACCAGGTCCAGGAAAACATATAGACTGTAGATGTCCCAGGTTTTGAGTAGGCGCTGATTCTAGGAGATGGGTAATTAACCCAAGTTCTCCAACATTTTTCACATAAGAAATGTGTTTTGCCGTGTTTTTCGATCCAGATTCTGGAAATCTTCTAAACTTTTGTACTATGCTGTCATAGTATGTTTCAATAGGGCTTTAGGACCTCCTGCCATTGTCTCTCGGAAACTTACCTGATAGCCTTTCTGAGTAACACCTGAGTGAGTGAGTGAGTGAGTGAGTGAGTGAGTGAGTGAGTGAGTGAGTGAATGAGTGAGTGAATGCCTCCAAGGAAGAGAACCCTACCACACTGTCCTAGGAACCACACGCATCATTCAGGGAGACTTCTGTGCTCTCACTGCCTAGCCACACCGTGTGTACTTTCTCCTTAAAAGTATTAACTCATAGCTTTCTTTTTACGTTACACACACACACACACACACACACACACACACACACCAGTAGTATTTTAGAGAATTGAAATCTGATTATTCACTTCATCTTATACTTTACGACACTTTTATATTTGAATACATCATTTTGACCAATATCCTGAGAGACTGAAGATAAACAGACATACTGTTCTTCTGGAGGAAGTTTTCAGTAACTGCCCACAAGGAGGACAACCCAAGCCAACCACCTACACTAACTTCCAGGCAGCTACTTAGCTTTTTCTTGAGGATGATTACATTTGAAAAAGCATGGTCGGAAATAGGACAAAAGAGAATTCTTGGGAATGAGGACATGATCATGCTATTGTTTTTATAGGTCCTTTGTGTGGAAACAAATATTTGCAATCTCTTCCCAAGTGGAAATACCTAAAGACAGGTTGAAGATATAATCCCATGGAACAGACATTGAAGAACTCTTGAATGTGTTAGCCATTTTATCTAATGAGCATGTGATATACCAGGTCCTCTATATCCTCTATATCACATAAAAGGCTTTGCCATGTGCAAATCAAAAGAACCCGGGTTGCTTTGCTTACTCTATTGAACAAATGAATCATCTTCAAAATGACGGACTTAGTCAGGATGCCATATCTGGATCAGGAGAACACCATTTTTTCTTAGTAGTCTCAACTTAATTATCCATCCCTGTGAAGAAGAAAAAGAAAAGGCATATAGAACGTCTTGGAATCACTGATAGAGCTTTTAGGAGAAGAGATCTAAATGGTTGATGAGCTACAAACTGGGTAGATGATGAATGGTAGGGTCGGATGCAGGCAGAATCAGCATCACTTGTTAGGTAACAAACTATTTGCAACACACTCTAGAGAGATCCTATATTAACATCTATTTGGAAGATTTTTGTTTTAAATTTTCTACCCTATCCACTTCTCTTCTTTTCCTTCCAATTGGCCTTATAATTGTTTATATGTTGTGTGAACCTACACCCGTTCTTTGTAGATTTTTAACAGCTTTTTTATAATATTATAAACAGATAAAAATTGTAACTGTCCTGGCATCTGTGTAGGTTATTTTAAGGTGAGGTACCAGGAACAGCATAAAGTTTGATCTCGTGTGTCTGCAATTGCCCCCACTAGATTCAGGTTTTGTGTTCTGTTTGTTTGATTTTTTTTTGGCCTATGTTTATAAGTGCACTTGATCATAATATCACATGTGGAAATAAGGGAGACATCAACAGGAGTCACCTCACATCCCAGACCATGGTTCAGTGAGGTTCACCTTGACTTTTGATGTTTCCTTCTTTATATCTATCTTATTTCTGCTAGGACGCTACACAGGATTTTAAAATAAATATGTCACATTCTGTGGTCTGTGAATGCCAGGGTTGTGGTATAATATTTTACAATGAAATTTCAAAGAGAACCCTGGTCTGTGAGAATTACAGACCAAGGGATTGTGTGTGTCCAGGGAGGGTCTGCAGGTCACAAGTCTTAGCTCACACTTGAACATGCAATGACTCACTGTGACCTTAAGCTTTTGCATGACTTTCACCTGTCACAGCACAAATGCCCATCTTGGAAGAGGTTTCCTCATTACCCTGAGCACTAAATTCAGAAGTGTCACAGTGGTCCTAGTGCAAGATAAAGCAAAAATTAAAAGTGTCCTTAAATACTTAAATATGTAAACTTTTTACAAAAATAATCCTACTCAATGCCAAATTTCTCAGTGTTCGTGGACATTAAATCTAATAGTTATACTTTAAACATGAGTTTAAATTTTGCCACCAAAAACAGGGAGATCCACAGGTTTGCTAGACTATAGCATCATTACATTAATTTATGGTCTTTACTTCACCTACACAGTCTTAGTATTTTACACGTACATTCTTTAATCCAAAAGGAAACTTGTTCTGTGGTTTTAAATGCTACCTTCATTCACCAGTGCGGGCAGACTCATAAAACTCAGATGTACTCCCACAAAAATTTTATTGGCCTTTTTGTAAGGGATGAAGGGAATTGATATAGCTTCCTTTAAAGAGAGGAACTTTTCTCTTATTTTTATCTCCAACTGCTGTGGTCCTGGTATATATTTTTTTCTTCTTCCTCTTCTTTCATTTGGCTGTGAGAAGGACTATTAAGTCAAATCACACAGGGTTCTCTTTGGAGTAAAAATCTGGATTTATTACAGTGATTTTGTTTCTTGGACAAAACAAAACAAAACAAACAAAACAAACCTCTAAATATCAAACATGAGAAGCAAAGCTTGAAAATTAAAATGGTGTGAATGGTTTTACACATTTTGACCGAATTTACCTGTGACTTTCAGAATGTTAACAACATCTTTGGATATGTTTCTGTTTTAGTTTTTTTCTTTTCAGATATTTTCAATTTCTTGGTCTGCCTGGCCTCCGTAAATGGGTTGAATGATAGAGCTATCAGGCATGCTAAGGTAACATGCTCTGAGGTCTTTATTCCAGCAGAAATGAGGAAGGAGCTGAAAAAAAACATGCCTCTCTGGCCTACTGCGTGGCCCATTTTCATTCTATCGCTCATGAAGCATTGCAAAACCTGAACACTTAGTAACTCCCAAAGCCTGGACTACAGGTGACAGTCACAGCACCTGCGAGAACAAAAGCGTGGGCTTACCGATGGTGACCACATTTTATTAGCCCTTTGGTGTTCATTGTCATAGCGCTGTATTTGAACATTGATGCTTTCGGCCAAAAGTTGAATGGCCACCGTTTCAATAGTTGCCACTGTTTTTGTCCGCATAGAGTTTTCCTGAACTACAACAAGCAAAGCTGTATTTTGTCAAAATGTCACAAAAGTGAAACTGTTACTAATCTTAGATGTGTTGCATACTTTGTGTTTCTTTTCCAAACTCTTTCAATAGCTGCGGTGACAAAGCTGTTTGGCTGTATTGACAGCATGTGGTGTCTTTTGCAGAAGCAACTCTAGGAGAGCCAGTGTCTACTGTGGACTCCTCACATCCCCATTACAGGGTCACCAACAAAACTGAAATGGCAATTTATACGCTGTAATTTTTTTTTCCCTGAGAATCAAAGGGGATGGCGCCAGGCCTGGCTATTAGTCACTAGTGTGTAGTACTGTGATCAGAAGTAGGAAGTTTATCTCGCATAGAATAATTGTGGTTTTTGAAGCAGCTCCTCATTGCTTTTTTTTTTTTCCTTTTGCTGTGAAGATCATGGATTTGGGGTATCCTCACGAAGTGGGCCTAAGACAGTAACATTGCAACTTCATGTCTTTGAACCTACCATGTATCTTAACCCAAAGATTAAAAAAAAGAAAAAAAAAGGCAGGAAGCATCCTCGCTAA
Source organism: Mus minutoides (assembly GCA_902729485.2). Classification (NCBI taxonomy): domain Eukaryota; kingdom Metazoa; phylum Chordata; class Mammalia; order Rodentia; family Muridae; genus Mus; species Mus minutoides. The sequence goes on along the minus strand of LR749791.1, from coordinate 756,470 downwards.
GCCTAAGCTTAAATTTTTCTTGACCCTTATCAGTATTAACTTTAGCAGGAGTTATATCTTTTTTTCCACAAAGCTCCACCATTTGAAACTATTATCTATCAGAAAATCTGGTAATGACTTTCTTTTGGGGAATAGAAATATGTGTCAAACACTTTCACTAAAGGCATGGGTTTAATGAATATGCCCCTTTGTTTCAAATTTATCTAACTCATTAAAAAAAAAAAAAGGAAGAAGAAGAAAGAAAGAAAAAAGATGATTCACACCTAAATTCCAGAATTGGGAAAGTTGTTCAATAACCTTAAAATCGGATACATTTCTAATCAGTAATGAACCAACTAGAGTTCTCATGAAAGCATGATCTTTAAAGGGAATAAGCCAAATGTCATGCCACACAAGACCCTTTCCCAAAACACAAGCATTCTGCTCAAATGTGGAGACAGCAATTCTAATGTTCCTTTGTTACCAAGCATGGAGAGTGGAAAGATGGAGAATGACCAGGATACACCCACCAGGGCTTCCTGGGAGAAACGTGGAGAACAGAAGCCCCCCAACAAGGGCCCCCCCTAGATGCTTCCTGCTCCCATAGAAAACTTCTTGATAACAGGTAAATATACCCAAGTGTCAAAATTCCACAATCAGGGAAACAGCTGTCTCCTTCTCTACACCAGATGAAGAACAAAATTTCTGTTCTTCGTACACACACTCCAATAAATCATGACCTAGAAGTATTGTCAGCATTGACAGGTAGAGAAATGCTGACTCATTTTCCTAAGCCCAAACTTGGAAATATGGGTGATATATTTCCCTCCTCCTATAAAGGAGAGTTTCAAACCTATTTCATTTTGTTCTGTTTATTTTGGGAAGGTACATGGGGGTGTTCTTTCAAATGATTCATTTAGCTTTTTCAACCCATACCACTCTCAATGTTCATTTGATGTGTTCAAAGCCAAAAAAAATGAAACAACATTTTAAGCAAGCTGAACACTAACTCGGACATGAAGCTGAAGGAGTGAGCAAGCCACAGGAGAGGGTCTAAGCGAAGCATGGCCTTGGCTTCATACCACACTTTTTGTGCCTTGTATTATCAGTGTAAATTCTGAATGTTGTACAGTAAATACTTGGATGGACTCCTTAGCAAGGATGCACCGGCTTCTTTTTTCAGCACATGTACATATCTATAAATATATATACATATATATTTGGTAATGCCAAACAGCTATGTTATATTGTACTGAACAAAATGGCCCGTTTGGATGTTTTATGTAGAGTTTGCAAAAAAACAAAAATGGATGGTTATTGACTTTTCGAGATAAATGTACAGGCATAAATTACTGCTTACCAGTTATTTATGAATAAAGAGTCTTTTCTTGACATTTTAGGGTATGATCCATGAGTGGGAATTTGAAATCTCAGTGAGGACTCTGTTCTATCATATTCTGGCAGGTGTTAGGATATTCTCCTGAAGACAGCTTTTAAATCCTCTAAACATAATGAAACTTACTTCTCTCTTTGGTCTCAGTAAAACACTGTGGGATGTTAAAAACAAATACTTTTTTTTTTTTCAAAGAATTCCAGGCCACCTAAATACATGCTTTCACATATATGTCTGTGTACATACACACCTTTCTTAGGGATACAGCTTAGGGTTTTCTTGATGAGAAAAGACACCATGACCACAGCAACTCTTATAAAGGTAAAGATTTCATTGGGGTTAGCTTACAGTTTCAGAGGTTTAGTTATCATTACCATTATCATCATGGTAGGAAATATGGTGGCAAACAGGAAGATATAGCGCTACAGAAGGAGCTGAGAGTTCTACATCTTGATCCACAGGGAACAGACAGAGACTAACATACTGGTGACACTTGAGCTTATAAGACGTCAAAGTCTACTCCCCAACCCCCAACCTAGTGACATACTTCCTCCAACAAACTACTAAGGCCATACCTCCTAATAGTCCCTATAGTCTAAGCATTCATACATTCGAGTCTATGGGGACTATTTATATTCATACCACCACAGGTACTCCAAGGGAATCATAGCCTTTTTTAAGGATGTAGGTTTAGAAATTCCAAGGGAATCAATCACACCTTACCATAATTGAAATTCCTTTTTCATATCCCTCAAATGTGTTACTTTTATATACAAGAGAACACTCTCTATAGACTTGAAAGATGTCTCTATGATTATTAGTACTTGCTGATGTTCCAGAGGACCTCAGTTCTGTTCTCAACATCCATGAAAATTAAATCGCAACCACCTGTAACTCCAGCTCTAGGGGATGTAACTCCCTGTTCTACCCTCCAAGGGTACCCACATACAGGTCACATACAGACACCTGTGTATATATACATATAATTAAAAAAATACTTTAAAAAATAGTCTCTGCCTTGCCATAGAAAAACAGACATTACATAGAATATTTATAAAAAGATAACAGTAAAATATGTATAATGTTAGGCATTCCAACCACATTTAACTGCGTGATTCTCTCTTCAATGATATTTAAAATATGAAAATTACCCAGGCGTTTAATAATGAAAATTTACAGGGTTGAACTAAGCTGAAATAATACTACTCAAAAATATTTTCTAACTTATTGAAAGTAATTTGTATTGATAAAAAAGATTTAAACCAGTAGTTTCCCAAACCTATTCACACACACACACACACACACACACACACACACACACACACACACGCACACACACACATGTGCACCCACCAGTAAAAAAAAATTAACAAAAATATTGTTTTCATGGGAGTATGATAGGCTTGGTTGTCATACTAGTTTCATTTGTGAGGCTACAAAATACAAAGAAGCATCATTCTCTTCCGTACAACCTTGATGCACAGGTTACCGTGATGTGTGCAGTGAATCTTGCAAATGGAAACATATGCCTAAACTTTTTGGACCATGTAATTCTCCCTCCTCCACCATCTGATGGAACTGGTGGGTGGGCATAGGGTAGGTTTTCACACTATGTCTATAAGTTGCTCCAAAGGTTCTTCTCTCTGATCATTGTGAGACTTGGCTAGAGATTGAAAGCTGATTTAAAGTATTTAAGCTACAGAAAAAAAAATAAAAAGAAGAAGAAGAAGAAGAAAAGAAAAAAAAATAAAGAGGAGGTGGTTTCACCTAACTTAAAGTGAGGAAATTAGTGCTAAAAGGCAAAACCAAGCCAAATTTTCAGGGTTATTTTTTCTGCACAGTTAAAACAAATGAATCTACTTTGAGTTGGCCAAAACAAAATTTAACTAGAGGACTGGTACAAGTAGCAAGGAGATCCAGATAAGTTGAATCCAGATAAAGCTAAAGTTATAATTAATTAAAAAATAATTAATAACAAATTTCCAGGCAGCAGGCAGGTGTGTGTGTACATACTTCTAATTTTAGCTCTTAGAAAACTGAAGCATGACGATTGCCCACAACTTCAGAGCCAACTTGGAGTTTGTGTCAAAGCAAATGTGTGTGTGTATACACATGTGTATGCGGAGCGATTCCCTTCCTGAATGGACTCAGTTAGTGTGGGCTTTTCCTGTACAGTCAATATTGTGAAGATTTGATTATGATGGAAGCTTACTCGTTCACTCATAAAATATACTTAGTACTTACAGCATGTAGCATCTGATAATAGGCATGATATTTAATGTTTCTGTTTCCTTTAGAGGAGAGTTATAGAATTTTTCATCCTTCATAGTTTGATAAGTGAACAAAAAGAAACAGGTAAAACCCCTAGTCCTACATGCGACTTCCAAAGATGAATGGGGTTTCATCTCCATCTTACATGAGACACCCTTTCAAAAATAGTTATCGGAAAGAATCTAACACCAGAATGGTTTGAATGGTAACTGAGCTTGCCGTTCTCTGGATATGTGACCTTGGCCATTGAGTCTGCTACTCTCTGGATCCATGGCATTTACCCAGAAATTGTTCACTTTTAAAAAGGAAAAGTTCTGTTGAGTTCAATGAGCACTAAGAAGATGATCCGTACTGACAATGAAGACTGTGTTAATGGTTTGGTTGGCCTTGCAAGCACGAGAACATGAGTGCAGTTCCAGGACCTACACAAAAAAGGTGTAATAGTAATTATCCCAGCTGATGACTGAGGAACCATACCAAAGGTCCTCTGGCCTGCCACACACACACACACACACACACACACACACACACACACATTTGCACACACACCCTTACACACAGTTATCTGTGCTTACATAAACATGAAAACACACATGGGAATCTAGACAACTGTCCTCCTGTAGTTCTGACTGTGGAAAAACATTCATTATGTGACCATAGAATGACTTTAGAGAGGTCACTGGTAAGTCAAATATATATTTAAATAATATATATCATTACAACAACATTTAGAATATAGCATTCTGGCATACAATCAGTGCTCTGACAAGGAACTGAATGCTTCCTGGTTTTCAGATAGCAAAAGACCCCCAAATTGAATGTGAGCATATACCAAATGAGGAAGATCTGGCTGAGTATATCATCTGCCAGACTTTTCCACTATAAACAGGGCATCCACAAATGATGCCCTTGAAGGTTATTGAATGATATTGACTCAAAGTCCATTGACTCACTGACTCTCAAGTCAAGAGATTACATAGCATCAAATAGCGTATACCACAAAATAGGTAAGCACAGAATATTGAGGGAGAGAAACACTGTAAATTGCATGTACAAAGGTTATAGAAATGACATGTTACCACTGAACTAAGATTTAGATATGATTTATTTCTAATGCTTTGTATGTAACATTGTATAACAAATTTCATTATTTGTGGCTGGAAATAACCATCATTTATTATTATTATTATTATTATTATTATTATTATTATTTATACATTTTGGATCTTCATAATCTGAGCCAAGCTCACCAAGTGTATTGAAACTCAGGCATTTCTCAATGGCCTCATAAAATCAGCATACACACACACACACACACACACACACACACACACACACACACACATAGGAAAATAGAATCTACTCCTTGATATGAAAGGTTACAAATCACAACTAGTATAAAAGTTACAGGAAGTGTTGGAGAATTTGTATCATGGTTTTCATTTCTCTGTCAGAATTTGTCAGACAAAACAAAGATGGAAAAGTACCCCAACAAAACATCATTCATAAACATATTAACGAGAATTTCATTCATGAGAGGTTACCATGGTGTTTGTGCTTTTAATTAGCATAACCTATGATGTTTCTTAGATAAGCATGTCCGAGACTTCATGGTTGTGTTAACAGGAGGTGATTTTGTGCTTTGCTATGTTGTGAAAAGCTAATTTACAGAGGTCTTTTCAGGATAAGTCTTCATCTCAGAGTACAATGAGTGGTTGAGTAAGTACCTTGCACATGCTTGTTCATCTCCGAGTACAGTCAGTGGTTGAGTAAGTACCTTCACATGCTTGGTCTTTCCCATGGATTTAACCCTCTCGTGATCACATGAAGCCACCATCATTACTAGAACTAGTTCACAAGTAGGGAAACTAAGAAAAATGAAGTTATGCTAATATACCAAGTAATCACTCAGCAAAGGCTACTAACCTTTTTTAGAATATTTATCAGCTTCTTAGCACATTAAGTAACAATTCAAAATTCAATTCAGAGATTTCAGTGTTTGCTAAAGAGATACAAAAGAGAAACTACATCTTCCACCCTGAATTATTTAATTAAAGATAATCCAGATTTCTTTCAGCATTTTGTTTCCTTATCTAAGTTACCCATTTTTTTGCAAATCACTGAACTTCATACATCGGAAAATTTAAGTCCATACCAACAGCGTTAGCATTTTGCTTCTTGCTTGTGAATGTTTGATTGCATTTCCCTATGACTCGTTAGAATTTATCCTTTAGAACTGCCAAGGGGTTATCAATACTTTGCTAAACCTCACAACGACTACTTTAAAACCAAAAGGCTGGAGGCATCTTTAGAAACAATTAAATAACTTGTCAAATGATCCTGCTCTCACTAAGCTTGGAGCCAAATCCAATGTGTCCTTTCCTTCCCAAGAATGGTAGAAATCCAGCCATAAATACAATGCCACCCAGGCAAATGGGGTACTCTGGTCTCTTGTCTTCCGTCTCAGAGAAATCATTTATACTTTGAGACGTGGTCTCCCCATCTTCAAAATCAACATCATCAATATCCTTGAATAAGAAATGACTTAGAAAAAGCATTTTTGTTTCTAGTAAGGGCTATTTTCATTTATAGTAAAATGAAAATATCACATTGACTATTGATGCATAAATAAGTAAGAATTTAGTTATTTTTACCAGCTGGTGAGAAATTCCCAGGCAAACTTCCAAGTGATGGCCACATGCTCCTTCACTCCTTCTATCCCAGAGTTGAATGATTTTGCTAAAATATGGGGGACGTGAGGACCATTTCTCCTCCTAACATCATTAACCTAAAATTCCAAACACTTTAGTAAAGATTATCAATGTGTGTATGTCCTTGGCAAGTTCATAAGTAAAAGGATACAAAAACTCCAAGTGAGCCATCTATTTACCATCAATTCAAGGTATGCAAAGTTTTGTGTCTGTTTTCAGCTCTTACGGGCTCTGCAGTTATTTCCTCCTAATGTCCTTTAAAATATAAGCAAACAAGGAAACTCATTTCACCATTTAATTGTACCTTCTTTTTTCTTACTTCTTTGCTCACCCTGTGAGTTTATTTTAAAATAATATTTATTATGTACACAATAAATATGAAAGGGTACACTGTAGGCAATGAGAATACAGCAGTTAACTGAACATCCCCATCTCACAGGTATCTCATGTTTCTGTAAAAGGAGAAAATAAAGAATAAGTAAGAGAAATATGAGAAAAGGAGAAATAGGCTAGGAGGAAAAATAGGGCTTCCAGAGTGTAACACCAATGATATGTTAAGACAGGAATATCAGGCAAGATCTAACTAAATAGGTAGCTTTTGATTAAATAGATAAATAAGATATCTTAGGGTTTCATTGCTGTGAAGAGATACCATAACAAAGGCAACTCTTTTTTTTTCAACTTTTATTAGATATTTTCTTCATTTACATTTCAAGTGTTATCCAGAAAGTTCCCTATACCCTCCCCCCTCCCGGCCCTGCTCCCCCACCCATCCGCTCCCACCCCTTGGCCCCGGCGTTCCCCTGTATTGGGGCATATAAAGTCTGCATAACCAAGGGGCCTCTCTTCTCACTGATGGCCAACTAAGCCATCCTCTTCTATATAGGCAGCTAGAGACATGAGCCCAGGGGGTACTAGTTAGTTCATGGTTATTCTTCAACCTATAGGGTTGAAGACCCCTTCAGCTCCTTGGGTACTTTCTCTAGCTCCTTCTTCCTTGGGAACCCTGTGTTCCATCTAATAGCTGACCGTGAGCTTCCACCTCCATGTTTGCCAGGCATTGGTATAGTCTCCCACGAGACGGCTATATCCTGGCCCTTTCAGCACCATCTTGCTGGCATATGCTATAGTGTCTATGTTTGGTGACTGATTGTGGGATGGATCCCTGGCAGTCGCAGTCGTTGGGTCCATCCTTTGGATTCAGCTTCACAACTGCTCTCTTTAACTCTTTCAGTGTGTGCAAAGGCAACTCTTTAAAGGGCAACATTTAATTGAGGCTGGCTTACAGCTTCAGAGGTTCAGTCCATTATCATCCTGGTGGGACTATGGCAGTATGCAGGCAGACATGATGCTGATGGAGTTGAGAGTTCTACATCTTGAACCAAAGGCAACCACGAAGAGACTGTCTTCTGCAGGCATTCAGGGAGAAGGTCTTAAACTTTACACTTTAAGGATGGAGCTTGAGCACTAGGAGAGTTCAGAGCCCACCTGCTCAGTGACACAAGGCCATACCTACTGCAAACATGCCACACTTGCTAATAGTGCCACTTCCCATGGGCCAATCATTCAAACACATGAGACTATGGGGGACAAAAACTCTTCAAACCTCTACGCAAGATAAGAAAAAAAAATTATAAGAAGATGACATAGGGGAGAGGAAAGGGTCTCTGCAAGGCCATGAGGTGTCCATTCTACACAGGTCAAACCCAAGGAACAGTAGGGAAATTAGTGCAGATTGAGTGAGAAGATAGACTGAGAGTAGAAGATAGGGTTGGACAAGAACAGGTGGAAAGACCATATGTGCTTGCATATACTTGAAACTTTAAGCTGGTGTGGGAATGACTTTAGCATGGGTGTAGGGTGGCTAGTGCACATGCTAAGTGAAGGAAGGGTGATATGTGTGAGGTAATACTGTAGAAATCCCCAGGGGAGGCTGACTGTTGGTAATTACAGGAGCAGAGATCAATCAGATGTGAGTCATCAATATGTTCTGAAGGGTAAGGTTGGCAGAGCTTTCTGATGAAATGGATAGATGTTGTGAAAGAGTGAGTAAAACCTAATGATGACTTTGAGACTTCGGTATAAGTAACCAAATACACAGAGATGACATCATTATTGTTGTTGTAGAATTTGGCAAATGGATATTTATAGAAAGGTAAAAATCAAGAGATTGGGTTTTGTTGTTTTGTGTTGTTGTTGTTGTTATTGTTTTGCCAGTTCTAGCTATTAGACATCGAATTGGAAATTTGGAATTCATAGCTGGGTATGTGAGCATGAAGCACACAGAAAAATAGATGGCATTAAAAGCATGATCCTAGCCAGGCGGTGGTGGCGCACGGCTTTAATCCCAGCACTTGGGAGGCAGAGGCAGGCGGATTTCTTTGATCAAGGCCAGCCTGGTCTACAGAGTGAGTTCCAGGACAGCCAAGGCTATACAGAGAAACCCTGTCTCGAAAAAAAAAAAAAAAAAAAAAAAAAAGCATGAAAGCATGATCCTGCACTGGTATCAATCTCTGGGGCATATAAAATTTATGACCTTCATATGATCAGAAGAAATCTGAAGAAACCGGGAAAGAATATCCACTTGGGTGAGAGGACTATCAAGATGGTGGGAGCCAAGCAAATGAAAGATGGGTGACAAATAAGTTAAGGATGAGTCCTGCCAGATAATGGGACAATGTCCATCTTTGTGAGCATTAACAATGTACCTCAAGTTCAGCTACATAGACATTTCTTAGAATTACAAAGGATCAGTTTAGTACTGATAGGAAGTACTAGAGTAGAAAGTATATTTAAATTTTATTCAAGAATAAAATGGGTCAAGGAAAGAAGCCAAGTATAAATCATGCTTTCAGGGCTGGAGAGATGGCTCAGCTGTTAAAGGCTAGGCTTACAACCAAATTCCATGTATTCAAGGGCTTTATGTGAAGAAGATATATTTGTTTTGTTTGATTTAATTCCTTTGTTGGGGGGTACTTAAAAATTAAGATATCTGATACCAAAACTGTGTAGGGACTATTTGTGATAAACAGAGGGGCTTTCAGAACCCCTTAGCCTATTGACACATAGCTGAAGGGAACTATCCTGAATGCTGTAGGATCTTCAACAGCCTTCCTGGCCCTTACATGTCAGCAGCCATCTACTAGCTGTAGTTATTGAAAACACCTCTAGACACTCCCAAATATCCTTTAAAGAACAAAACTGCCTGCAGGTTGGAGCCACTGGCGTATATAGTGGTTAGGGGAAGCTGCCAATAAAGCGAAAACGAAATCACTGCAGAATCAAAATTGAAGAAAAAGAAGGGGAGAAGAAGACTGGTCTGTGTATACACTGGAATTTCTAAAACCTAAAGGAGAAATCCAGGACTGGTAATATATCTGATCCCCCAGAACGCACAATTAAGAAGTTCAGCATGGTTTCATGAATTGTTGGAGAGTGGGAGACTGTAGTCTAGCCTGCATGGGACAAATCGTGTCTCAATATATGAGGTGACAGCTCCCGAGGGAACAACACCCAAGGTTCCTCTCATATATCTGCAATCACAGGAACACATACACACACGGTAAAATGAAACAGCAGTATGCTGATTAGAAAGACAGGGAAGCAGAAACTCTCTATGAACAAGGAGAATGCAGGCGGCTGCAACCAGAGCAGGTCGTGGGTACAGTCTCTCAAGACAGAAGCATCAGAAATGGAAAGTATTAGGGTGGAGAAAGGATAGGCAGTCTAGGAGTAGCACATGAGTGGGAGAGAAGGAAGAACTCCTGGCTCACCTTCAGCGGGGAAAAAAAACAAAAAAAACAAAACAAACAAAAAAAAAAAAACAGCATAGGAAAGAGCACTGTAACTAAGAGAGGGAGATGTTAAGAAAGAGCCAGGTTCACAAACACTGAGCAGTGCAACTGAGGATGTATAAAGCATTTTGCTGATGACTTGAGACACCATAGGAGAGTTTTTTTTAGTTGACATGGATAGGAGAAGGGTACATGTCCAGACTCCAATGAGGGTTCTCGCGGGTGTGACTTGGAATTAGGGACATCCTCTGGTGATTGGCTTTAGGAGAGGAAAAGGACACAATATAAAACAGAATACTTTAATCAACAAAGCTGCTGAGTAAAAATTCTTTAAGTTTATCCACTTATTCATGCACGTAAACATCTATGTCATGTCTGAAACCTTTCTTTAAGGCCCTGACGTATAGAAAATAATAGGGTTATGTAATAGAACTAGAATAGAGAAATGCAGAACCAGTCTACCATTACAAAGCTAGTTGGCAGCAATATATAAAACATACATTCTTAGGGGATACTATTTATTTTCTAAAATAAAAAGGCAGGCATGGTAGGTAGTATGTGCCAATAAAGACACACCTATGAGGCCAAAATAGGAACATTACAAACTTGATGATAGTCCAGGTTTCGTACCAAAAGCTCACATCAAAAAGTCAAATCAAAGCAAACTAGAACAAAACATTGCCTTGATGGTTTTCATCCATAATATAAGTAGAGCCAAACACCTTCCCAATTCCAAAATCAAAATTAGGGGGTTTCTGTCAGGCAGGTTACAAAAGGAGTTTCACTAGCTAAACTCTTGGTAACATAAGATGTGACATTTGGTCCAGAAATGAGGTCTTCTTCAGCCCCTTTTCTGTTATAACCAGAGGAGGAAAATGCTGAAAGAGATGGCTTTGAAAAGAAGCATATTCTTGCATCTAATAATTTCATAGCAAGTTATGTACGAGTGAGTGGCATTCTTGTACCACAGTGGTGTGTGTTCATGTGGAGGAAAAAGGACTTTTGGGAGTCAATTCTCACCTTCTACCTTGTTGAGGCTGGGTCTCTTGTTTTTGCCTCTTCTACCTATCCCTGGGCTAACTGACCTGTGAGCCTCCAGCTGATTCTCCTACCTCTAGTAGCTCCCTTGCAAAGGAAGTACTGCGGTTGCAAATGTGTGTCCCTTGGACTTTTTCTCTTGAGGTCCTGAAATTCAGTTTGGGTTATCAAAAAAAAAAAAAAAAAAAAAAAGCTTAAGGTCTATTTCTTAAACTTCTGTAGCTTTTGTCTGCTGATTCATCTCCCTAGCCCCATTGGCATTATTAAAAAAAAATTCAAAGATTTAATGATGTAACTTACATGCAAATATACAATAGGACAGAATGTCAATACTTTCATTTACTTTAGTAGTAGCTGATGCGATGTAAAATTCATTCAGAGAATAATCTGGAGAACAGATCTTGTGTGCACATTCATAAAGATATATGCACTTGAGAACTCTACAATAGCTTTTTGATTATAGACAAAAACACCTTCACATTCTACAGGCTAGAATGTGATAGGATAGACATGAAATTAGTTAATACTATGTAGTATTAATACTCATCTACCTGGCAATAGTTCATAGAGTCATACAAATGTAATATTTGGATCTGTTTCTTCTAAGAGTGGAAATCAATTACATCTACGAAAAACAAACAAAAACAACAACAACAACAAAAACCCCTAGCATTGCTTGTAGCCTGAGATTATTCTTCCTTCCATGTTTATGTAGTTTAACTTCTACCCCTACTGCACAACAGAGTAACCAACTCAAGAGAGGTCCATAAAAGGAGGCACAGACCCATGGAATCAGATAATTTCCAAAAGGTCAAGGAGATACATCTGTTACTTCACCGGAACGTTACTTGGCACTATTGCACACATTCAAAGTTTCGATTGCTTTTTCTTGACAATATGCAATGTGCCTTGGGAATCTGCTGGGAATCCTCTTATTTGGTATCATCTCTCAACTCTCCAAGTCATTTCTGTAGTGTTTCTCATTTACATTTCCCCCAAGCGTTTCTCCCTTCCCTCCTTGCTCTCAACATCCACAACAGCTTGGCAAAAGCCACACAGTGAAGGTAGAAGTCACATGGTCTCTCTTACCACCGTCATCCTTGTCTCTACATCAGTCCCTGTCAATCCTGATATGACAGGGGATTGCTTCACAGAGCTGTGGCACAGTGGTTAGCCTGTGGAAATAAGAGGGCATATCTGTTCCAGTTCTAGCAGCGGAGGCTTCATCCATCACCAACAAGTGCCAGTTCCCCTGTTTTCTATTCCTTCCTATTTTTTTCCCCACTTTCAGTGTAATTAGACTCAGGAGGACTTGATATTTGTCTTCAAATATTTGAAAGTCTGTCACATGGAAGACAAATTAGACTAGACCTGTCTTGTTCCCTGCAGTAGAACTAAGAGCAATTCAGTAAAAAGTGTAGGAAGACATTTTCTCCTTTATAGGGGAACATAGTTTCCACAGAAATTACCAAAATTGGCACGAGCTTTTAGCGAACCTTAAAGGCTTTTGGAGACTTTGATCCATTGTCTCCACTGAAATATATCTATACAGGTATGTAGGATGAAACTTCTTTTTAGATCTCTTTCTTTCTTCATTCTTTCCATAGCCCCTTCCGTCTTTTTAAATTTGTTTCCTGCCTACACTTATACCAGACTTCCTCTTCTTTTCTTTGAGACTAAGATTCTTGGTTCTTAACACTCAATGAATTGTCATCAGCCAGTCTAGGGTTGAATGTAGTGTTTTAGAAAAGATGAGAAAGAAAACAGATTGGGTTTAGTGAGCTAGAGGGACTCAGCTGAAACTTTGCTGTGATGATCAGTAAATAATCATAGATCATCTGCAGACCACCAAACCTGGTTGCATGGCAAAAAGATGTTATTCTGTATATGAAAAAATTGAATTTCATATGATTCTATAAAACTATACCACCACCCTTCACACACACACACACAGAGAGAGAGAGAGAGAGAGAGAGAGAGAGAGAGAGAGAGAGAGAGCACCACTGAAAACTGGAAGTGTGAGCCATGCAAAAGTAGGTTAAACTTAGCCTGGGGGCAACAGTTCTCTAATACCAACCCTTGCCTCCCATTACAGACCTTAAAGAGGTATGACTTGTCTCGACCTCAGAACAACATCCACCAGAATTGTGCGAGAGATGGACAGGCTCAGACTTTACACAAATTGGGAGGGAAGATGGCTTAATCAGAAGTGTCAGGTCTTCATGATTTTATTTCAACGAGCAGGTGTTTTGCCATTGTTATCGCACAGTATTTTTTTTCTTTTCTTTTCTGTTTCTTTAGAAACAAAACAGAACAAAACAAAACAAAAACCCTAGGTCTCTCTGTGCTACCCAGGCTTGTTTCATTGCCTGAACTCAAGTCATCTGTCTGCCTCTGCTCCCTAACAGCAGGGAACACAGATACAGGTGCTCACTATTGTGCTTGGCCACTGGGAAGTTTTAGAAAATTGTTTGAGGGGTTTGACAGTACGCATCAGTAGTAGAACATATATTTTTAGCCTGTGTGAAGTCCTGGACTGGTGCCAACATAAAAATAAAGAGGTTTGGTTGGGGAATCTGAACACGGTGAGGGAAATCACAGTCCTTTGCAAACTCTAGGAAGCAGGATGCAGGCCTAACAGTTGTTAGCATGGCTGGTAGTAGCCTTAGCCATTGTCAGAGACAGCTTCCCTAGGATAAACTTCTCAGTCTGCCTCTCAATAAAGCCTGACTGCTCAGTCACCACGTTATTGCCTTGTAAAACCAGAGCATCCTCTTCCATTATTATCATTTCGGAGCTTAAAGTACAATAGATTACCATAAAGACTCTCTTTATAAGATATGCTTAAAGATTATTTCCCAGTCCGTTTGGTAGCACTTATGTTAATACCATCAATGCTGGTCCCTAAAAGGCAATAATAGAAAATTTCAGCTGCACTTACAATATCTCCTCAAAGGAAGGTTCTGGAGACAGCTTTTCATTTTGTAGGAACCAATAGAAAAAAGGAGTTCTGAGGTACTTATCTGTGTCTTTCCTTACTTGTCTCAATATGTGAGGCTTCATCCATCACTGACGGCTACCAATTCCCTTCTTTCTCTTTCTAGACTTTTTTTTTTTCAATTTTCAATATAATTAGACTCATGGGGACTAGATATTTGTCTTCAAATATTTGAAAATCTGTCACATGGAAGAGGGATTAAACTTGTTCTTTCTAGTCCCAATGCTAGCTAGAACAAGAGCCAATTTTGTAAATTCTAAAGGGAGCCTGTTTTTTTTTTCTCCCTCCTTCTTTTATAGTAAGGATAATTTTCACAGAGCTGTCCAAAACTGGGACAAACTTTCTTAGAATTGCAAGTCATTGAAGTTGGCCAGGCAGATGCCAGATCACTATGTGGAGATAATTTTGAAAATAAAATGCAAGCATCCTAAGATAGTTCAACCACTGGTTCTATGAGCTATTGAACCATTGACCACTGTGTGATGTAATATTCATCCTGGCTCCATTATTTGATGGTCTCCTATTGTCAAGTGATCTGTAGGTTTTAAATTAACCCTCACAACATCATTAAGGTTTCCACTATTATATACTATTTATAGTGCCAGTTTATAAATAGTATAATTGATAAGAGGGTCTGAGATATTAAGTGACCTGCGAAGTTGAAGATACACAGGCAGTAAAGCAAAGAGTGTGGATTAGAATCCAGGTGTACCTGATACAGCCTCTTTAAAGAGCTGCTTCTTTGTGCAGGTGAACTATAATGAGCTTTTAGGGCCTCATTGGTATTCATCAGTGGCTTTTACTCTAAAGCAGATAAGAGCAAAAAAATATGGAATCTGAACATAATGCCTTATAGCAGTGACATTGAATCCATCAGCACGTAAACATGTAGAAAGTGTGCTGAGCAAAACAGAATTGCCTGCGATCCTGTTCAATGTGTTGCTGGTTATATAGAACCTTAACAATCCACTATAGACTCACTATGGAATATTTAAGATTAATGCATGTACAATAAAAAAATAAGTATAGATGATTATCAGATATAATAAATAACATGATGGCAATTACCTCTAAGGAATAAAATGTACTAAACTGAATATATATACATATATATATGTATATATATGTATATTTATATGTATATGTGTATGTGTGTATGTGATGTAAAGTGTATAGTAATTTTAAAAAATAAAGTAAGTAGGGAAAGAAAAGAAATAGGCAGAAGAGAGTCAGGAAAGGAAACATATGTAACAAAGTATAAAGAAGATGTCATGCTGAAACCTATTACTATATAAGAAAGTAAACAAGTAATAGGAAGATGTAGAGAGCTTGGAGTTATAGCTCAGTCAGTAGAATACTTACTTAGGCTTCACGAAGCACCCAGTTTGATTGCTCAGCACCATATACTTTTACATCTATAATCCCAGTACTCAAGAAGTACAAGCAGAAAGATCAGAATTTCTAGGTACAGTACATATTGAGTGCCAACGTGGACTGCATGAGATCCTGTCTCAAAAAAAAAAAAAAAAAAGAAGAGCTATGATCAGAGCATGAAGAAGAACAATGACTAAAATGACCAATGCAGTTAGTACTTTATGATGCTTTATTTCAGACATATTTCTTGATGTCTGAAATGGTCTCTTTAGATATTTATTATACAGTTATGGCAATTAGAACAGGAAATCTTTGTGCCAGTTTAAGTACTTCTTAGCTCCTAATCCCAAAGCCAACAACAACCAAAGTAGGAAAAGAACAGACTGTAAGCCTGCAAAGGTAAGAGAGCACAAAACACAGATGAAAATGGGAAGACTTCCGAACTAAATGGAGAGCTGGGCTGACACAGAAGAGAGATCACCACCCTGAATCTGGAGGCAGTGGCAACAGACACCATGCTGTGTGCTGTTGGCCTGCAAGCAGCAAACTTTGTTTTGCAGAATCTTAAGTCAACAAACATTAGTGTCAGAGTTTAGGTACAGTTTCAAAAGGAGTGCTTCCATGATCAGACCCCATCAGAGTGACAACAGATGTCTACAGCAAGGAAACTAAGCAGGAATATAGAGCTCCATCATGAGAAAGTGAACAAGCACAAGGGAAAGATCTTAGAGTGCTGGCATTTGGATTCCTTATGGAAAAGGCAAGGATAATCTGATCACCCCAGGGGAAGATTCCCATTGACAAGCAGAGTCCATCTGGTCAACCCAGGTGAGAATTCCTATTGACAAGCTAGGTCCATCAAGGACTTTGTGATTGTTTTTGTTTTGCTTCTTTAGTGGTTCCTCTTCAAATAGAGAAAGAAAGTCCACAGTAACCAGATATCCGAGAAAAGTCTCTAATATAAAATATAACAGAATCCTAAAGAACCGAGTAGGAGAAAACAAAGGGGTAAAAATAATAAGGGAAGGAGAAATTAAGATTAACAGTAATAGCAAAGGAGACAGGTGCTAATGCCTGCCATATTTGCAGAAAGCATCCTTAGCATACTATAAACCCACTGTGCTAGCACACACCTGTAATCCTAGCACCCAGGAGGAAGTGGCAAGTAACTAAGCTTAAATTATTCCTGGGCTATTCAGCAAGCCTGGGCTATTCAGCAAGCCTGGGCTATTCAGCAAGCCTGGGCTATTCAGCAAGCCTTAGCTACATGAAATCCTACCAAAAGCTCTTAACCCATCTGTGACTGATTTCTTACAGGGATATAAAATATATCTATAAAACAACAACAAAATATTTCATTGTTATTGTTGTTTTTCAAAGAATCAAAAAGTAGTTAGAAAACCAAAAAACCAAATCAAATTGACACTTAAAATAATTGTGTAGACATATTGTGTAGTATCAATTTAATGGTTGGAAAATCTTGCCCAAAGCAAACAAAGATAGGGTAAATGATAAGATACTATAAAAATAATTAAGTGACTTAGTTACTTTTCTATTGCTGTGGCAAAACACCATAACCACAGCAACTTCTAGAAGACAGGTTTTTAGCTTAAGCATCCAGAGGGATGAGAGAAGGTCATGGCGGGGGAGCATGGCAACAGGCAGCAGGCAGTGGGCAGCGGGCAGCGGGCAGCGGGCAGCAGCCATGGCAGCCATGGAGACTGAATGCTGAGAGCTCACATCTTGAATCACAAGCGTAAAGGAGAGAGAGTTGAGAATGTCATAAATTTATAAACCCACAACAGCATCAATAGGGGACCAAATCTTCCACTACAGGAGACTATGAAGGACATCTCATCCAACCCACTATGCTAAGTAAACAAATCTAGACATACATATTTTTAAGAGGAAAGAAAGAAGTAGGAGAGGGGATTCCAACACTAAAAATAGCAGCAAGAAAAGAAACAAAACACCCAAATTTCAGGTGGTGAGGGAGACATAGGGTTACTCAGGAAGCTGAGCTTCCTTGTTGCGGTGCTTGATCTTATTTGAATAAAATATTGAATATGAGTATTTTCTATCAAATACTGTGAAAATTGTGTTTTGGACAAGGAATGAAATCTTTTTCCCCCTACCTTGTAAGACTGTTGTGCAAATGTTTTAATCCTCCCACCCAGTAAAACCTTTGTTTACACAAAGGCCTATGGTTAGGTTCTAGGAATTTGATAGCCTGGAGCTATGACCATTTTGTCCTTGGAGCTGTGACCCCTTTCTCTTTCTTCCATCTCCTGTGTACCAATTCTTTTCAAACTAGTCAATTGGATAAGAATTTGTACAATATGGTGGGTAGAAAGGTAGGGATATCTAGGAGAATCCAGAGTGGCCATGACAAGATTGAGCTGGGCCATTTGGAGAGATGGAGAGAGGAAGGAGGAGGAGAGAGAAGAGAATCAGGTGTAGAAGCCAGAAAGACAAAGGTACCAAAGGGGCAGGTAACCAAAATGTCTAGATTAAATAGGGAAGAGGCTCTGGGGAAGGGCATCCAACCTGTGGAGCCTATGTTCGCTTTAATATGTTAAATATGCACCTAGCCATTTGTCCTGGGTTTGAAACTTAACATATACCTCAATAGATGAATGGATAAATAACATGATCTATAACTACAATGGAATTTCAGCCATTAAGAAAAACAAAATTATCTCTTGGAAGAAAATGAATGAAATCAGAGGTCATCATGTTGTGAAAATAACCCAAACCCAGAAAGACAAACATTGAACTTTTTTGCTCATATGTGGAATGTCATATACACATCTCTATCTGTGATTTCACACAGGGGCTGTATTGATATACAGTACCACCCACGGTGTATAAGGATTCCTTTCCCTCACATCCAAGCATATACATATCACATCAAATCATAACACATTATATAAAAATATAAGTGGAACCATATGGGAAGAGGAAGGTGATGAGACAGGCTGATTCCATGACAAGCTTCAAACTGGCAGTTCAGGTGACTAGGACTAAATCTATGTTTCCAAGAACTGAGCAAGCCCAGCAGGTCCAGGCCTCAGAAGCTGCCCTGCCCCCTGGCCTGAGGCAAGGACAATGAGTCGGCAGCAGTTTCCAGACCTCCCTAGCAATGGTTCTGGAATGTCCCTAGAGACAGAGTCAATGATAGAGGTCACCTACCCCTCCCCTGAATTCCCCTAATGTGTTTTAAACTTGGGAGTCTCCATCTTGGAATGGGAAAGCCCAGCACGCTGGACTTCTGCAGAATAAAATGCTATTTGCTTTTACATAGTATTTGTGTCCAGAGTATCATTCTTCAGTGTGAGGAAAAAGAAGGATGAGGGAAGAATGGAGGGAGAGAGGAAGTGAGGGGGAGGGAGGGAGGAAGGAAGGAGAGAGAAAGAAAGAGAGAGAGAGAGAAAGAAAGAAAGAAAGAAAGAAAGAAAGAAAGAAAGAAAGAAAGAAAGAAAGAAAGATGTTGAAACTGTTTTCTTTAGAAATTTAAGAAAAAGTAGGGTAGATTCAAAAGCAACTGTGCTTAAACTCTTGTGTGTCACACCCAAAAGATGGCAAAGCAGGAGAAAGCTGGAAGAATTTTAGTGGGGGAAAGAGACAGTGGGATAGGGTATTAGGTGGGGAATATTCTCAAAAGTAATTATAAACATGTGTGAGATTGTCAAAGTATTAGCAAGTAAATAAGATGGAGAAGAAATTAATTACCTTTTAGTATAAACATTGAAGCCTGTACCCCACCCCCGAACCCCAGCAATGCTGTAGCCATTTTGTTCCATGCCTGCCAGCTATTTCATAATGTTGTTATAATGTAATGCCAGTCGTCGACACAGAAAAATAAGTTGACTCAGAGCAAGGTCGTGCTGATCACATATCCTGTTATACTCTATATGAGATTTGTTAATCTTAAGAAATATCACAAAGCTTTACATAGAATTGATCAAATTAAATATCAAAATGAACTGTTATGCCTAAAATGGCTTGAGTCAGCGCTGACCACTGGGCAGCACTTCCTGCAGCCCGATTTAAGCTGATTGTGGTTTTTTTTTTCTAATTTTAGTCTTCATAAGCTGACAGAGAAGGATGTTCACTGTCATAGCCCAGTTCCCAAATTCTGAACTATGTCTCTGAAGGATCAGTATTAGAGCGTGCATTCAATAAACCATTCTTGTCTGACTAGGATTGGTGCTTGTGTGGTTTGTGGGGCAAGTCCTGGACCCCAACAATAAGTCTTAAATTTTAACCCTTAACATTTATATCATGTAACTTTTAAGATTTAAAAAATACATTTTATCATAACAAGCAGAAGGTAGTCAAAGGAAAGGAAGAACAACAGCATACTCAGTAGAGTATGGTCTGAAAAAAGAAAGAGAAATGCACAGCAGGGGTGATTCCTGTTAGAACTTCATGGAGATTTGAGTGAGAAATATCTCCCCATAAGCTCTCTTATTTGAATATTTGTTCCCTCTGGGTGGCACTGTTCAGGGATGTTATGGAACCTTTAGAAGGAAGTATATTACTGGTGTGGAGCTTTCTGGGTGTATAGCCATGTCCCACTTCCTGTTGCCTTTCTCTCTACTTCCTGTTTGTGAATGAAAATATGATCAACAGACAGCTCCCTGCTCTCATTAGCATCCCTCTATTGACTCTTGTCAAGCCTTCCTCACTACTGTGGACTCGATTCCTCTGAAACCTTAGCAATAATAAACCACCTTCTCCCCTGACTGTTTAGATTGTGTTATGACAAGAACAGAAAGCCATTGATCCAAATGTCACACTGAATTGAAATGCCCTTAGCAACACCTGTTTGTTCACTTTAAACTGTAGGATGAAGGATGAAAGACACGTCACCAATTATAAATGTCCATATATCTAAAATTTTCTAGTGAGGCTAAAAGTTAGCTATGTTATGCTCTTTACATTGATATTTTCACAGTCCTCCCACCAGATATAGAGCTGTACTTTCACAAATGCAATTAAAATTATAATCATCCTCAACTTACATGGTATACTTTTGGATTATAACATGCTTTAAACTTAATTAAAAATATATTATGGGTAGGTGCTTTTGTCCAACACCTTGGAAATTCAATCTAAGTCAGATCAGTGATGTAACCTTACTTCTGGCTGTGGGAGATGAGGCAGGTCACAGCTGAAGTAGCAGCAAGAACGATAACTTATCTAAAATTACATGAAACCATAAAGCAGAAACACAAGCAAGCAAGTATCAAATCATACATCATAAAGGCACAGGTCTGGATTAAAAGATTAAAAACAAGAACCAAAACACACTTTTCAAGGCCTGAAGCTAAACACCTTAGAAACACGAGCTATGCAAGCATCATATCATTCAATCAAATCAGCCCATCTTTTGTACAGTGTGCATTTTTGGCAATGCAAAGGAAATATGAAACAAATTCCTTGATTTCAATGAACAGTCTAGTTGGTGAAATGAAATGAACATGTATGAAACACACACACACACACACACACACACACACAAAAGGATTTGTAAACTATAATGACTGGATGCATGCTCTGATTAATGTTGATTGTCAACCGATTGCATTGACTAAGAGACTTGTCTCTGTCTGGACCTGTAAAGGCATCTCATGGGAAGTTAATTGATCATAAAAGACCTTCTCCAGATATGGGTAACAATTACAGAAGTAAGGAGGCACAGAGTACATACAGGATGATGCTTTTGCCTGCCTGCTTGCCCTTGTGCACTGCAGCTGGGTACATCTACTTTGTTGCTGCTATTTTTTTTTATTAGATATTTTCTTTATTTACATTTCAAATGCTATCCAGAAAGTTTCCTATACCCTCCCCCAACTCTGCTCCCCTACTCACCCACTCCCACTCTTTGGCCCTGGCATTCCCCTGTACTGGGGCATATAAAGTTTGTAAGACCAAGGGGCCTCTCTTCCCAATGATGGCCAACTAGGCCATCTTCTGCTACATATGCAGCTAGAGACACAAGCTCTGAGGGTACTGGTTAGTTCATATTGTTGTTCCACCTATAGGGTTGCAGACCCCTTCAGCTCCTTGGGTACTTTCTCTAGTTCCTCCATTGGGGGCCCTGTGTTCCATCCTATAGATGACTGTGAGTATCCACTTCTGTCCTTCCTGGATAACAAGACCCAGTTTCTTCAGCTTTCCAACATGGACTAGAATCTTGAAACTTTTGATGAATTCTCTAGACCTTCAGCATTGGGTTGAGAATAGACGTTTAAAATTTTGTTCCAATATTACCTTGTATAAGTGTGTGTATGTGTTATTTGTGTGTTAAGTGTATACATGCATATTATGGAACATGTAGGTGTGAAGAGTTTTGAGAGTTTGGTTTTTCCCTTCTTTTTCCCTGTAGGTTCAAGGGCTAAACAGGTGGTCAGATTTTGTACATCAAGTGCTTTTACCATCCATCATTCTCTCTAGGTGGCTAAGGATACAGCCTGATGGACTGGGGAGTTACTGGTTCTCAGTGTCTCCATGTGAAGATGGCCATGTTGAACTAAACAGAACATACTATGAAGGCCAATCTAGGATTCTATAGATTCTATTCCTCCAAGGAGCTCTGACCATTATGCAATCCAAAGTTATAAACAAACATGACCCAGAGTTTAGAAGAGAGGAATTGGAAACAATCAGGTTCATAGCAAAGGCACCTTTAGGGAGACATTGTAAGTCTTGCCTCTGGTGTCTGGAAGAGGCTTGAAACATTTGTAGGTCAGAAAATTGAGACATCTCATGCTAGCAAATAAAAAAATACCTTCTATTAGAAATGGATTACCTCTCTCTCTCTCTCTCTCTCTCTCTCTCTCTCTCTCTCTTAGACCCACAAGCATTACTAGTTACTGGCAGTACACTTTGCTACCTTGCAGAACTTGTTGCTAAGACCTCTTGTAGAAGAAACCATACTAGTCCCAAAACATGGAGACATCAAACTGGAAGTGAACTGGGAACTTTATTCCTATAGACGAGCTTTCATGGTGCTGAAAGATGTGCTTGTGCTAGAGGAAAACAAGTAATCCTCCATTCTTGTCCACCTGAGAACCCTGGAAGCTACAATATTAACTTACCTCACATGCTGGCTTCTTTTGTGTCAACTTGATAGAGACTAGAGTCATTTGAGAAATGGGAACCTTAATAGGGAGAAATGCTTCTGTAAGATCCGGCTATAGGCAAATGTATAGGACATTTTCTTAATTAGGGATTGGTGTATGAGCACCCACATTATGGTGGGTGGTGCCACTTCTGGGCTGGTGATCCTGGGTTCTATAAGAAAGCTGGCTGGGAAAGCCAGAAGAAGCAAGCCAGTAAGCAGCACGGGGTAGGTTGTATCAGTTCCTGCCCTAAGGTTCCTCCCTTCTTTGAGGTTCTGCTCTGACTTTATTCAATGTTGAACTATGATGCAGAAGTAAACTCTTCCAAATAAACTCTTCCTTTTCAACTTGTTGTGGTCATGGTGCTTTATCACAACAATAGTAACCCTAAGAGACCTGGCCAAACATGCCCACTGAAGCAATAATGGCATACATGTCATGGGAGTTAACTAACTACTTTTTGAGACACTCTAAATATTTCTCTATGAGACAGAATCCATATCTGACACAAAGGAACCAAAATCCTGTGGCTAGAAAGGAAGAAATCAACACTTTGATTCTGCTAGGTGATCATAGAACTAAAAGGACTCTTAATAATTACTGTTGTTATACCTATAGATCAGAGCATCTATTAACCCTCATGAGAAAAATTTATCCTTGCAAGTAGATGATAATCAACACAAAGACCCATGACTGGCCAGCACGCAGACAATAAGAAACTGGAGTACTTAGCACTAAATGGGACATGGATAGTATGTATTTCTCATCAAGGCCCAGAGATGTTCAAAGAAAGAGGGTAGAAAGATTTTAAGAGCAAAGAGTGGTCAGTTATCTCAAGGACACCTTTTTTTTTTTCCAGACAGGACAGTAAAGCTGCTCATAGTGGTTGAGACAGCAAGCACGAGACCTACATAAGCTTCAGCCAGACAAAAATCCCAGCATGGGAGGGAGTGAAGGGAATGGGCATGAAATCACATCAGTAACTTAGGACCCACTGGCATTTGACAGCTGCTGGGAAAACAAGAGTCAGTTTTATTTAGTCATGTGACCTCATCATATGCCAGTCTAGACCCTACTCCCAAGCCTAGCTGGGCAACAGAAACTGAACTCAATATACAAAGAAATAAAAGAAGACAAATCTCAAAGACTGTTAGAAAGTGGCTAATTATGTTCAAAATACATTGTATGAAAGCAAGAAGGGGGCACAGAGGGGTTGGTGGGGTGAATAGAAGCAGGAAATTAGGTAATTATAATATCAAAAATAATTATAATAATAAAGAATTCAAAACAATATTGTTTAAAATATCAAAACAAAGTCAATAGTATCACCATATCACCACCATCACCACCACCACCAGCAGCAGCAGCAGCAGCAGCAGCAGCAACTCTCAGGTGGAAATATCAAACTGTAGTAGGGAAGGAGCTACTCCCAGACTTTGTATCCTGTTCTACCAGCTTTTTACTGGGAGACTAAATCTACATCAGTCTTTACATCCTCAGCTGTCACAGAGTAAAATTATATGTCAATATTGTCTTACTTCTCAGTTTATTTAATTAGAACAGGAATTTTTAACGTGCAAATCATCTGCTGGTTAATTATTGCCCACTGTGCATACAGCTGGGTTCAGGAGGATGGAGCAGAGAGCACCAGTACAAGTGATGGGCCATTAATTTTAAAGAAAAAAGAGAAACAAACTAGGTTCCTAATGAGTGTCACTGCTGTAAGGCCATGGGGATATTTCTACTGGCCATGTCTCCACTTCCCTAAGATGGATGGCTGGAAGAAATCATGTAGACCCAAGGAAGTGAACTGAGGTAGCTCCAACTTCAGAATCAAGCATGCTGGCCAAGGGGAAGGAGAGAGACTTTCTTCTGACCAATTCAGTGTCTTGCTTCTTGTCCTCCAACAAAACTACAAAACAAAGAATGGCTTACAGCTATATTAAAAAAAGAAGAAGCAAATTCCCATCAAATTAAAAGAAAAGTATCCAGACCCCAAACAAAAGATCAACTAGATTAACTTTACATTTAATTTATTTGTAAGTATGTTGGACCTGTGTATGTCTGCACGTGTGTGTGTGTGTGTGTGTGTGTGTGTGTGTGTGTGTGTGTGTGCACTTGCTTTCTGAGACTGAATCTCTCACTAAATCTGGTACTCATGTTTAGTTTGACTGGCTGACCAGTGACTCTGAGCATCTTTCTTTCCCATCTCCATCTTTCTGGAGGTAGGGATGAGAGGTGTGCACTGAAATGTCTGGCATTTACGTGGGTGCTGAGAATCCAGATTCAGAGCCTCATGCTTGCATGACAGGTCTCTTTACTCACTGATTCATCTCTCCAGCCCCAAGATTAATTTTTCATTACTCCGCTAGTCTATAAATACAGTAGATTCAGATTGCTGTCCTGTTACATCAAGTATAAGATATTTTCAAAAATTAGTCAAGTGATAATTAGCCAAGTGGTAAAAATTAAGTGGGTTCATGTAGTTCTCAATCTGACAGGAGATAATTGGCACAGAGGAAAGCATCCTTAGTCAGCCAGAAGTACTTAGGATTTGTTGATATTTTTCTAAGACTTATTTTAACTTCAGGTACCCATGTCCAGATTTTCTTTGTATCACTCCCAAGTCAAGAAATCGTATTTGGAAACAACCCCTTCAAGGCCTATTGGGTGGTTTTAACCCATTTATACACCATCTCCAGGGGCATCAACTGTAAATAAGATTCTGGCTAGAACTCTCGAAAGTTGCACAAGGAGTTTCTGCAGTGGTAAACCTATTATTCTTGTGATTCTTATTACTGGCTGGCAATTAATGGTGCAATTACTAGATTTTAGGTGTCAAAGGGGAAATAGGCTAGCAGAAGCTGTTTTCTAATCATTGTGAGTCCTTAACAGATGGTAGGCAGAATCCAACATACAAACTCTCTGAGCAAGAGTGAACCCCAAA
Organism: Mus minutoides; assembly: GCA_902729485.2. Lineage (NCBI taxonomy): Eukaryota > Metazoa > Chordata > Mammalia > Rodentia > Muridae > Mus > Mus minutoides. Next base: position 730,835 of record LR749791.1, on the reverse strand, counting down.
GGAGGTCAAAATTGAGGAAAGGATGACAAGCCACAGACAAAATCCCCAGCCAGAGAAAGAAGTACACTGGTCCCCATTTACTTTAGCGACAGCTCAGTAGGACTAGATTAGAGCAGGGGACTGAAGGTCACATTGCTGTAAAGGAGGAAGTATGAGGGCAAAGTGAATCCTGGAAAGACAAGAGACACAATATGACAGACCAAAATCACTAGCATTGAGAATAAGCAATTAAATCTCAATTTAAATTAAAGAGAACTCAATAGCATAAAAAGAACTAACCTCACACACTCAACATGAAATCTGAGTTTAAAAGTTCCATTCGCTATAGCTACAACAAAATAAAAAGAGAGAGAGAGAGAGAGGTGGAATTGCAAGTTATACAACACCGATTGAAATTTCTGAGATAATATTGTTGAAATGTCCAAAGCACTACATGAGTAAGTTGTGTTGCTTTTCTTGGGGACATGTAAAGGGATGTCTATTTGTTAGGCTTTGAGAGGGGGTAGATCAAAGGGCAATGTGAGAGGACACTGGGTTTAATTTTCTATCAGTAAGAGATTTATCAGTACAGCAGCAAGAATGGTAGGTGGGGTCCTCAGTAAGAAGCTAGACAAAGTGATGTGTCTACTCTTGAAGGTTCCAGAGAAAGAAGTACTGTACTGAAAGAAGGAGGCTTAGCTAATATGTGATCTATGTTGTGTGTCAGAGAGCAGGAAATCAGGGCAGAAATGAGAGGCTAAGTGACAAAGTCACTCTTTCTCTGAGTTCAGATATGGGCTAGGTGAATATGTGCCCTGGAGTCAGGCTGCCCTGGACCCAAGGCAGTAAGGGCTTAGGTATTATTCCATATCTGCTTGTAGCCTTCTTTGCTGAGGGCTTAGATGATCTGGGTGCTTGAACGGTGTTCACATCAGATTGAGCACCAGCAAAAACAGAAAAAGGAAAGAAAGAAGGAAGGAAGGAAAAGGAGGAGGGAGAGGGAAGAGAAGGGAAGGGAAAGAAATAGTTTCTGTGAGTCTAGTGTGGTAAACTAATGACTTGGCTAGGATTGAGTAAGAAGCAGTAGGTGAAGGATTACTCACAGGAGCACAGCTTGCTCGAAGGCAGTGGGGCATCAACAAAAGCCTTACCCAAGCATGAATAATGACTCAAGAAAGCTGCTCCATGGAAGAGTCCTCGCCCCTAACAATCCTCTCCAAAGATTGCCTACTGTTGTGGGGGTTGTAGCTTGTGAGCGACAGGAGAATGGCAAGGTCAGTAGCTGGGATCTAGTGATGTTGGCATGTTTTATGTGGGGAATGTTAATAACAAACACCATTACCATACACATACACCTAGCCACCACTGTAGTTTTCTACTGATTTTGCTTGTATGACTGAAGGCCAGAGCAAAGAAAAAGTAAAATCACAAAGACCTTGAAGAGCTAAAGCAGACTGGAATATAAAAAACAAAGCTGTAGGTGCTACATACTCTCATTTGAAAACAGTACAAAGCTGAACTCACCCTAACAGCATAGCATTCACATAAGGAAAGATAGACAGGTGCAGGAACAGAAAGGAAGAAGTTCAAGAATAAATCCATGTGTGCACATTCTTGAATTTTTTTCTTTTACAAAGATGCCAAAACCATAAGTGGACACACACATACACACACACACACACACACACACACACACACACA
>LR749791.1:692430-729055 GCA_902729485.2 Mus minutoides | reverse complement strand
AAGTTCAGGCTTTTGAATTAGGTGTAACACTCTGAACTGCAGAGAAACTAAAGAATGCTACAGACCAGAATCTTCTAGTTGAAAAATAAGGGCATACCATGGTCTTCCCATATGTAAGAATTAATCCAAATGGCCTGTCAATCTCCTGGGCAGGAAAATGTCCCTCAGGGAAAGCTTCGTTTTGGGAATAGCTTTTTCTGAAAATACATCTTTCCTTCAGAAACAGACCTTTTGCCTAACCTTGCAATCAAGTAAATGCTAAGCTCTGAAGTCATTTAAAACTATGTATTCATTGTATCTCCCTATTGCATAATCAGCATGCTTAAGGTTAACCTGTCTTTAGGAAAAGAATACAACCAACCTTGGATTTTTCCCTTGTAATCAGCTTTTACAACCTAAACTAAACACACCTTTAATCTTAACTTGAATGTTCTTCCTCTCATCAGACCCAGAATAGTGTGTGTATTGTGGTGATCATTTGTTGGAAACAGCCAATAGGTTGAAAGCAACCTTAAAGAAAATAAATATCCACCATAAGTGTTGAAAGTAATGTGTATATTGGTTGATAACATCTGCTTGCGGTTTTGAGTGCTATTCTGGGTCATCTGGGGTCAGTCAGGTAATTTCTTCCCTTGGAAAACTCTGTTATAAGTTTCTGTGAAAAATAAGTCCTCTTTCTTTTCCCATACCATGTTTGCTGTGCTGTTCAACGAGCACAGAGAAAAACCTTTGGGTGGGGACAGACAGATGTCACTTACACGCAATAGAAGGCAGCAGACAAAAAGAATACCATAAACCACATACAACAGTGGCAGAGGGAAGACACAGATCTTGAAGAGAACTCATATTTGGGATTGTTCTTGGTCTATACTTCACCAAGAAGACTCGTTTATTCTTTAACATGGTACAGACACACTTACTGTTTTAGGGACTTGATGAATGATATAAATCTACCTAAAACATAGGCTAACACTGGGGCATCTTCATCCATTGTTCCTCCTCCTTGAGAGTGCTCCCATTTATTCTGTAATGAAATTCTTGTTTTATACATCATGCTCTGGTGTCTCTTCTGAATTCTTTCCATGGAGATCATAAGAACTAAGGGGCCACTTAAGACATTTTGCCTGTTTTAAGTATGAGTTATGTTTAGAGCTCAACAGAGTCACAGAGAAGCAGTGCCCACTGTAGCCCTCACTCTAGCTTGTTGCCTGGTACTAGTTACCACCTCAGAGCTCAGAGAATTGGGAAGTTGCAGGCAGGCTGCTATCTGACTGAGGCTAGGAGCAGAAAAGTCAGCAACCACAAACCTTAGCATATTCATTAGATAAGACTTTATACCCCAAACCAATAGGATGGACAATTGAGAAAGAAAGCCATTAAAAGAACAGGAAGAGTCTAACTCTCTAGAGGACCAGCTAGTTCATAGGAGGGAGGGACTGTAAAGGCCACACTATTTCAGCCAAGTCAACACATAGCTATTTCTGCTGGGTGTTTTTTTTGTTTGTTTTTGTTTTGTGTGTGTGTGTTTGTTTGTTGTTGTTTTCTGTCCTGACATCTCTGTAATGGTATATTTAAAACTGCTTTCCTTCTCTAGTCTTCTTAATTTATTACAGGTTGGTGTTGGTGTTGCTCTTCATACCACAAAGACTGTAGAGTGAGAACTCAAAGGTACTGCCAGATGCAAGCAACAGTGGAAAGGCTCTCTGGTTTTGGTCTAGGCAGTAACTACTTGGATATGCTCCCCAAAGCATAAGCAATAGAACCCAACAAAACAAAAACGACATAACATTCTCAAAAATATTCCTATAAGGGAAACAAAAGAATTAGGAGGCATTCCACAAAGTAAAACTATTTGCAATCCATATGTCAGTAAGGGGTTAATATGCAACTACATAAGGAGCTCAAAATTAACAGAAAATAAATAATCCAGTTTTAAATGTCCAAAGCTTCTAAATATCTATGCTTTACAAAAGACATACAAATAACCAATTGTTATGAGAAAAGGATCTCCTCAAGAACACCGATGATGAAATGCAAATTAAAACTACAATGAGATATTACTTTATACCAGTCACCATCGATATAATCATGCCAACAAAAGGTAAGTGTTGGCAGGAATAAGGAGGAAAGATGATGCTTGTAGGTCATTGTTAAAAATGTAAATTAATACACCAGGAAAAAAAACTACTATGTCTTTTAATAAAACTAAGATAAAATTGTCATCTGATCTAGTCACTATTAACCCAAAGAAATGAAATGGGCATACTGAGAAATAGCTAACACTTTATGTTTATTGCAGCTTTCTAACAATAGTCAAGAAATATAAATAAAATAAGTGTTCATCACCTGGTGAGATAATACAGAAAATGTGTCATATAAAATGCACATTAGAGTACTATCCAGCCATTAACACAATGGAGATTCTATCATTTGTGGCAACTTGGATGGAACCAAAAGATTTTATATTAAATTAAATTAAACAGATTCAGAAATACAAATGTCATACGCTCAACTATGAATGGAGCTTCAAATATCTATTGCATAGTAACTGAGAGTAAAATTGTCCTTACCATCAAGGAGGGTCAGTGTCTGGGTAAAGAATATGTTGGTTAAAGAATTCAGTGGGTTATAGAAAAAAAAAGTATAAGACACGAAACTTGAAGGTGTATGTGGGAGCTGGAAAACTGAGAGGGGTTAGACGAGAGGAATGGAGATGGGATGGATATTATCTAAACATATTGTATCCATGTATAATCGTATTAAAGAATAAATAAACAATTTCAAGGGAGATAAAATTCAGTTAAGACAGGAATATATTCAATGACATTTGGCTGCAATCATTCATCTCATTGCCCTCTGTAGGTCATTTGTACTATGATCCTCCTCTAAGACTTAGACAACATGGAAGAAAGGGAGCAGAAAGAACACAAGAACCAGAAGATGAGAGAAGGGCTATTAAATGAAATGTCATTTTCTGGACAGACACAGCCATTGAAATCATCAGTAGCTGTGATATCTTCACTGAGTCTACATAAAATCAAGTATGGATGGAGGAGGGCTTCAAAGTAGGCATGCCTCTCTGATAAACTATTTGCTACAGGTAGATTTAAGGAAAGGAGGAGTCATTTCTTTTAGTTATGTACCTCTGGCCACTCTAACTGTTTCCAGTGAATAAGTCCAGATCAGTGATCAAATAGATGCCCTGGTTAAACAGACCAGAAAGCAAATCCAAAATTCATAACTCTGGAAAGGGACTGTTAGGGATGGGCTACATGTATGATAGGGATGGAAGGAAGAGGAGACATGGTATGAGAAGAATATGATCAGAGTATATTACATTCATGTATGACCATGACAGAGAACAAAACTAATTAAAATATGTTTTTAAACAGCTACCAAGGTCACACCCTTGGAATTCCAGCACAGGGGAGTTGGAGATATGAGGATCCCTGAGATTCACTGGTCAGCAGGTCCAACCTAATTGATAACTTCCAGGGCTATGACAGATTTTGTGTCAAAGGAAGAACGTAGCGTTCCTGAGTGTACAACTGTCTTCTGTTCTCTAGTGCACATCTGCACATGTGATCCTCTGCAGGTATGCATTTGTGCACATGTGCACACACACATACCCACTCATGAACCTACACACATGTGTATACTCTGTACTTGAACATACATGTGACACACATATACACGTACATACACCTGCCAAAAAATGAGGAGATGTTTTGTAAGAGCAATCTGTTGCTATCATCTCCTGAGATGCACATGAGATAGCTCAGCATGGAAGGGCTTAGTTTCCATTCTTATTATTGGATACAATCCATATGGATGAAACCCCACTTTGTTTTTCCTATTTAAAATATTTGTCAGAGTGTATATAAGATAAACATAATAACCAATAAGCTAATAATTTTATTATAATGCCTCATTATACAGCGATAAAATCACATTCTCATACTCATGCTTTTATGTATCCATGAACCACACAGTGTATTCTAGATTCACAGCCATGAACACATAATCTGGGCAAATGGCATCTTTAACTTACTAGTGAAATGTCATGTCTTCTAAGTTATTCTACATTTGAAATTGACACAAGACTAGTATAAAATTGCTACAGGTTCTCCAGGTGCCATGTAGGTTTTTTTCCCAATAAGATACACAGAGACCCACTAGCTTACATGATGCCCACAATAATGCCATACAGTGAGTAGAGTCAAAGGCTCCATTTTCAGGTTAGATTAATTGGTCTCCAGAACCCGAATATAGTTCCTTAGAAATGATAGCACACAGAGAGCTCTCTAAAGTCTAACTTGCCTGAATCTGTAATGCTTTGCACCTTAGCAACATACTTGCAACCTGCTTACATTATCACTGTTCTTTAAGATATTAAAACGTCTCAGGAACAACAACAACAACAACAACAACAAAACCTGAGGGACCAAAGGACCAAGCACCTGGGAGAGTCAAAGCAGAGAGAGAAACTTGGCGGCATTTGTAGCATATGAAAATGGCAGGATCAAGCCCCGGAGAGTGATTCAGACAGAATCACTGATGTGGCATTTTGTTTCTTGTTGCCTTGGATTCCTCTGTGCCAAGCACTATCATTCCCTTATAGATGACTGATGTTGGCTGGAATCTGAGTCCTGAGGAGGAGAGCTTGACCCGGGTGATTAGAACCAGTGCTGGTATTAACTGAGAGAGTGTAAAAACAAGTTGGATTTCATACTTCTTCTCTGGTTATGCTTTATATTTGAGGAGAATCCAGCCTATTTTGCTGTTCTTGGGTGGGTGAGGTGGATGAATTGAATAATTGTCCCTGGGCTAGCATCATAAGCCCCAATACTATCAAGTTTTGTTTCTCCATTCTAAGAAAAAAGGGTTTTAAAATAAGCCCCCCCCACAACACAATAAACATCTTCATAAGGAGCAGGAGGCTTGGCATTCCAGGGATGAGAGCTTTACTAAATGACAGCAGTGATGTCCAGCAGCTATTGAGCACTTGAGGGCAGAGCTGAGTTCTGAGTTCTGAGTTCCAAGAGTACCTGACTGTGTTCCTGCAGGATACTATACACCGTGGGTGTAAAATTTCACTCATGTGTGGAAGCAATGCCACCATGAAAAAAATAACATGAGAATGGTAAACATTTATTGGATGATAATGAGGTGTGAGCCTTTCTGAAACCAATGTTATATAAATCATATAACTTAGTCTTCACAGTGGTTCTGTCGGATTGGAGTGACTATCACCTATGCTTTCATTCCACACAAGTGAGAAAGGTAAAGGCTAGAGTCGCTGTTATTCAATAGCACTGGAGTGATGGACCCAACTTTAGGAGTGTATCTCCTGGTTCTTTTGAGATTAAAGAAATCCAAACTTGAGCCTATTAACAAAATTCTAAATTTGTTAGAGGGTCTTTACTCAAGCTTGAGAGCTTGGACTATACACCTTCCTGATGCAACAGGAGAGGAAAGATCAACCACAAGGTCTAGGGAAAGGGGGTTTTAAAGGAAAAAACCCAAAACCGAGGGTTGAGGAGGGGTGGGGGTGGTTTTCAAGACTTGGCATTACATATTTGGGTAAGAGGTTTATGGAGAACATCTAGTCATTGATTAACTGCTACTACTGAAAAGGAGCGATTAGCACCCTTAGAAACACAGTCTCCTAAGTGCAGAAAAGAATGCAGTAGGCTCTTGACTCCCAAGGTTGCTAAGAACAACAGTTATCTCTTGAGCTCAGAAAGGAATGTAGTAGGATCAGTAACTCCCAGCAGCTGCAGCTGGCTGGACATGCCCCACTCTGGGACCTGGTTTTCCATCCAAACTCATGCCTCCAGGCCTCCACTTAAGTCTCTCACTTATAGGCTATGTTGTTTTTTCCAAGATGGCCTTCACATAGGAATGTCGAAAACAGCTGCACAGTTTAATGCATTAGACAGAAGAGTGTCCGATGTTCTAAAACTATGCAATTCTCTACATTTATAACCACCCTGAGTTGGTCCAGCAAGAAATATGTTCTCTAGAAGATATCAAATTGGTATAGTACATACATTCATTAAACAACAAAATTCATTACTAAACTGATTGGCTGGAGGACTTTAACTTAAAGATTCTAACAGCAAAACCAATTAAGAAACAAAGCAGATGCTTCTAATGAAAACGAAACAAGAGAAACATAGTCCTATTGGTACTAATGATTGGCATGTGATGTTTTTCCTTCATTCCTAGTTTTGCCAAGGGACCATGGCCTTGAAGTTCTCATGAACTCACAGCATGTTTCAACCTCATCATTTCCTTGGCAATGACACTATGAATGACCACATCACTGGCTCGTCACTGCTCCTCCTTACCAGTAGAGTCTCTGTGGCATTTGGCTGCTATCATCTATCACCGCTATGGCTTGGATTCTGTTTTGCCCAGTGTACATTAATCATAGCATCCAATATCCTTACTGGGAGTTGTTTTGTCTTAGCCAGGAAAGAAGGACTTCCAATGGCCTCCATATCCCTATAAAACACAAGGGAGCCACTCACTTGTTTTGTTTCCACAGGTATGAATTTCTGACATGTATAGCATACTTTGTGAGTTATTTGTTTTTTAAATATCAACTTGTCATAACATAAAACCACCTGCACAGGAAGTCTCAGCAGAGAGATTTTCTTGACTGTCTTTAGTATGGGAAGACCCACTCCATATTTGGACTGCACCTTCTGGTAGCATCTCAGATAAAAGAGATATAGACCGATGATTAGTCACCTTTAGCTCACATGACCTTCCCTCTTGTACCAAGTTGATTTCACCTATTCGCTGCTGCTGATTTCTTTTCTGGCATTAGAGTTAGCTTTGCTGGTCTTCTGACATAGACTGAAGACCAGTGGCTCTCCATGAATCCTCCAGGCCTTTGGCACCACGTTGTAAATGCTGCAACACCTAGCTTCATGGATCAGGCAGCTACCTGATTCTTGGCCTTTCAGGTGTGATACTTGCTGGATTGTTTTGACCATGCTACATAATCAAAATTAATAATTGCTATGTACATGTAAGCATGCATATTTGTTCCATCGGTTTTCATCCCCTCTGGAGAACCCTGACTAGTATATCTCACAAAACTGAGACCCTTTGTTTTTGTGTCTTTTTTTTTTTTTTGCTTGATTTACATTTTTGACCACAAAAAGAACCATGTATATAGGAGGAGATATTCTAAAGTTCTGGGACTTATTCCAAGATTATAGTGTAGCCATGCCTCGCCCCAGTTCATCTCCACCTAGTCTTTCAGCAGACAGGATGCTTTCAACTCTTTCCCTTAATGGTTTTTAGATTTACTGTGTTTTGAATAAGAATTTTTACTTGATGAAAGATGAGAATTCATTCCCATGACAAGAACCTCTTCATGACATGTACTGAAACCTTTAGCTTGCCCCATGTTTATAAGTTAGATCTGAGCCCTGTGGAAGCATTATGCATTTATTATCTTTTTGTCTTTTTTTTCGGGGGGGGGGTTACCTGGAGTTCAATGTTATCTTTCGCTTTTCATTTGTTTCAAGACATATATTTTTCAAAGTTCTCACCAACCAAGGAAAGATCTTCTCAATCCAGTCAAAGTCACAGCCCTTCTCCTCCATTCCCTGCTCACAACATCTGACTGTTGGAAAGAGAAATAGGGTCCTCTACAGTTGAATATGAAAAAAAGGTAACATCTTTCCCCATTCCCCTATTAACATCTTCACAGGGCTGTATTGATTATATGATGTATTTTAATGCTATGTTTTCTTCTATTAGCCATTAAGTTCTCATTATGGTCTTTGAAAATGTGTCCAGAGCAACACTGGCTCTGATTCTAGGTCTCAGGAAGGGGAAGTCATGCTGGGCTATATAACAAGAAGTGTTGAGGAAAAGGAAGGAAGGGAGGGAGGGAGAGAAGGAGGGAGGGAGGGAGGAAGGAAGGAAGGAAGGAAGGAAGGAAGGAAGGAAGGAAGGAAGGAAGGAAGAGGGAGGGGGAGGGGGAGGGGGAGGGGAAGGGAAGGTTGGTGAAATGTGCCATCAGTTGACAAAAGGTACCTGCTGAATTTCAGCATGAGGATGTGACTGAATATTCCAAATATCTTCCTTTAAGGCACTAGCAGGGTATGGCAGAGAAGAGCCAAGAAAAGGTCTGGCAGTGACCTTACAGAAGCAGGTCCTTGTCTTTCACATTCACTCTGCTCAGTGGCTACAGGGCTCCTCTGAACTGCTGAGCCGCCAAGCAGAGTGGAGAGCATTGCTCGGGTGTGGAAAAGGTAACCAGGCTCTGAGCCCTGGGAAGGCACAATAAATATGCCTGGCCTTGAAAGGCCATGACCATTAACTTAGCTTCTCTTTGAAAGTTTCTTTTCCCCAACAGGCAAAAGGCAATAGTGATCGACAAATTCAAATCTGTACTTGCACACAGAAAGGCACCCAGAGAGGAGCTGAAGTAGATCAAGAAGCACTTTGTTTGAACCTGCTGAGTAAGAACTTGAGAAGAATCCCGCTGTCTCTTTCTGAAGCATTGTTATTTCCAGTAGTAAGTAAATAGAAAAACAAAACAAAACAACTAAAAGAGGCTAACATTAAAATGGTCTTGCTTTCTAGCCATCTGGGTGCGTGCCTTCAGATGTATACTAATTTGAATGGAAAGGAATGAATAGAATAGGCAACAGGATTTCTCTAAATCTCATTTCCTGCGGGTTCATGTGCATACATGTGCATGTATGTGTACATGCCATGTGTGAAGAGATCAATGATCAACCTCTGAATCACCTTTAGGAGTCATCTGCCCTCTTTCTTTTAATTACAATTTCTCAATGTTCTTAATAATGTTATGCAAGTATATATGAAATATGACATCTACGCTATAATTTCTTCTTCCAACTCCTCCATATTCTCTCCAACATGTCCCTCTTCCTACTGTCCATTGCCTCTTTCCTTTTTGTTCCACTTTTTTTTGATAACCTACTATCTTAGTTACTTTTTGATTACTGTGGAAAACAAAACCAAGCAAACCAAGAAAAACACCATGGCCAAAGCAAATTGTAAAAGATATCAATTAATTGGGATTATGGTTTTAGAGAGTTGGAGTCCTTATGGCAGAGCAAAGACATGGTTGCAGGAACTGCTAGAAGGACACATCTTAGACCAAAAGCAGGAATCCAAGAGAGTCATTAGAAACAGCGCCAGTCTGTTCAAAGCCTGCCTCTGTGACACATCTCTAGCAAGACCGTATCTTCTAATCCTCCCCAAACACTTTTATCAGTGAAGACCAAGTATTCAAACATGTAAACCTATGGGGACCATTTTCCCTCCAGCCATGACACACTCTAAGCTCAATTAGTGCTACCCATATGTACCTGGTGTAGGGCCACAACTGGAGCATAGGAAATTTACCAGGGGCAATATCTTCAAAAAAGAATGATTCTTCTTCTTTCAGAAACTATCAAGTATCAGTAGCTCTTCATTAACTTGTGAAAACATGAGATCACCTTTCCCGTCTATGCTGGAATTTCTGCTTGCTTATTCTGCAGTTAATGACAGATGCTCTTTGTATATGGGTATCATAGTCCAGAGGAGAGCATCACAAGGCACTCCTCTCCACCTTCCAGTTTTTATAAGTTCTGCTTCCTCTTCTGTGACGTTCCCAGAGACTTGATAGGTGGGAGGGGGTAGAGGTTGATAAAGATGTTTTACTTAGAACTGAGAACTTCATCTCTTCCTCTCAGCACTTGGACCAGTCATGCATCTCTTCAATGACTGCTGGCCACTACAAAAAGAAGGTTCTGTGACTAAACTTCTCTGGCAAGGTTGAGAGCAGCCCAGATCTATGGGTGGTTTCTGTTGTTGTTGTTGTTGTTGTTGTTGTTGTTGTTGTTGTTGTTTTTCTTCTTCTTCTTCTTCTTCTTCTTCTTCTTCTTCTTCTTCTTCTTCTTCTTCTTCTTCTGCTGCTGCTGCTGCTGCTGCTGCTGCTGTTGTTTTGAGATAGGGTCTTTTCATATAGTCCTGACCGTCTTGAAACCTAGACCAGGATGACCTCTGTCCCATAGAGTTCCTTCAACTTCTGTGGCCCAAGTCCTGAAATTAAAGGCATGTGTCACTGTGCCTGGCCCTATGGGTGTTTTAGTTACTTTCTTTGTTGTGGTGGTAAAACACCATGACCAAAAGCAAACTATGGAAGAGTTTATCATAGTTTATGGTTCCAAGGGGGAGAGTCCATAATGGTGGGGAAGAAACAGGCGGTCAGAGCTGAGTCTCACATCTTCACCTGTAAACATGAAGCAGAGAAGGTAGGCAGAAAGACAAGGTCTAACTTTCAAAGCTCATCTCCAGTATCATGTTTCTCCAGCAAGACCACACTCCTTAAAGTTTCCCTAGCATCTTCAAACAGTGCTATTGACTTGGAATCAACTGTTCAATTACACGAGCCTATGAGGGACATTCTTCATTCAAGCCACCACAATGGGTATAAATATAAATAGTTTTAAGATGCAGGTTCCCAAGCCAGATGAAGAACAATAGGGCACTGACCACACCCCTGGACAGCTCTAAGAGGACACAGTAGGAGTATGTGATTTGGGCTCCCTGCCCAAATCAGCTTTGGGCCTACTAAACTCCACAGAGACAAGAGCCAAGTCATGAGAAAGCTGGTTAAACATCTCTTTCCCAGCCAAAGGATTTCTCAGACATCATGTGACCTACAGTCTGTTAATCTAGCTGATAGCTTAGAAGGTCCCTGCACCCTCTGTAACACTTCCTTGTCCTTTCCCCCTCCTCACCCCTGACTTGAATGATATACACTAGTCCCTGTCCTCCTACACAGTCTCCAGGGCCTTTTATACCTATCACACTCACCATTGCAAGAGACTCTGCTCCATAGCTCCTCTACTTCCTCAGACTGCTCAATAGCAGATCCCTGGGTGGGGGACCCACAAGAAGACATTTAACAACATAACAGCATGACCATAAAATAATGACACTGGTTTCTACATTAGGACCTGTGTTCGCTGCAGCTGCGGGCCTTTAAGCACAGTCAAAGTACAAGGCATTGATTCTCTTCTGTGGAGCAGGCCTTAAATCCAACCAGAAAGTGTTTAGTTACAACATAACAGTTATACTATTACTATACCAGTGGGCACATTTTGCTTGGCAGGTTAGCATTACAGTATTTAACGTCTAGTGTTAGGTAGACGTCGATGCCTTTGGCCTTTCAACAGTCTCTATTAGCTGTTCTGGCACTATGAGAGTTAGCCGTCGCGGGGGTGGGGGTGGGGTGGGGAGGTATCCTGATCAATTTGAAATTGATTTCTCTTTATAAATCTTTATAAAGCCTAAATGTGTGGTGTCTTCAACATCAGGGTCCTATGGTGTATTATGGTGTGTAACCATGGGCATCCTATTTTTTACAGGATGTATCACTGGTCTGGAGATCTTTGAGTAGGCTAGGCTTGCTGGCCGGTGAGTTTCTAATGTATGTAATCTATGTATCTCATACTCAGGTCTCTCTGTGTGGCTATTGCAGGCACTTACCAATTAGGCTATCTTCCCAGCCTTTGCTTTTCTTTCTTATTTTTTTTATTCCTTCTTTGATAAATCCATAAAAAAAATGTGAGAATGCACCTTCTCCATGGTCAATATTTACATGATCATTAGACGAACATCATCAGCTAGACTCATAACGTTTTCCTTCTTGGCTTGGATCTTAGAGGATTATTTAGTGAGTGTCCAGGTGAAACTACAAATCTTAGGGAGAGTAGTTTCAGGCTCACTTGCTTCTGCTAATTTGCTTTCATCTAATCCCTATGCCCATCTGGTTGAGGTCCCCCTGGCACACAGTCCAGTCTAGTATGTGAAAGGGAAAATAAATGCACAGATATTTTCAGCCATCCTCCCCCTACCCCAAAGAATAGGCACATTCCATGATTTGTCTGGGTCAGAGAAGACAGTGGTAAAAACATAATCTTGTACCACCACTGGGATTCTTAGATATGTGTGAGGAACTGAAGAGAACCCGATGGCAACCAGACTGTAGGGAGAAAAGCTTTGAAGGAAAGCATCGCTAGAAAGAAGAAAGCATATTAGCTCCACAATAGAAATGCACTTCCCCTAAACTTAGGCCTTCAGTGCACTGAAGTTGTTCCCGAGTATACTCCATTTCAGCCACTGAAGGCAACTCTTTGGAGAAGAGATGCGGGTCTTAAACCTTATTAACTATATTCTTCAGAGCAGTGGAAAATCCCCAAGCTGAGAGATGCCTACTGCAACAATGGGCTCCACACATGCAGCCAAACCTTAGAGGCTGAGAAGGCAGGGAAGGAAGTGGTTGAGAGAGTACAATCATAAAAGAGAAACAAGAGATACTTGGAGAGAAGAGGTGGTGATTTCTGAGCCAAGATATCCGTAAGTCTGTGAAGAAAGGTTATAGTAGGGGTTTAGAGGGTGCAAAATAAAAGGGTCAGCATCATCTACCTGGAGCAGGAATAGGTGCCATCAACTGAAGCAAGTGCCAAGGCACATTGGCAAGAAAAGCTGAGGAAGATCTTTTCCCAGACAAATGTGAGACAAGTTGCTTCTCTTCTGTTCCATCTCTTTCCTTTTCCTGAGAGTTTCAGAAGTGACTACACGAGTCTTTGTCCTTCTGCAGGGTGTCAGGCATTATCTGGTCTATAGATTTGGATCTCACAACGACAAGAATCTGATGTAGGACTCATTCGCTATTGAGCTTGGACAGGCATTAAGAGTATAGTTATACATAAACATACACACATACATGAACATACATGACATTTCTCATGCAATACAAATGACTTTATTTAATACGAGTTTTAGCTAAAACAAAGACCAATATTTTCTCTACAACCTAAACATGGATATTTGAGAAATGGTAATTCACTCATATACATAAATATAAAATAGGGTCATTTTCTTGTACAAATATATCATGCACACAAGGAAACCAAACACATGTATCTATTAAATAGCAAATGACAGTGGTATTTTTTTGTCCCTCAGAAGGCATTCATAGAGTGATTCTCACAGCTAATATTAAATACCAACATTGAGATAGAGAATTGTGTGTTTGGCAGTCCCACACCAACACTCTAGGTGACATGGCTTTAGGTCCTTCTGTCAAATAGCTCCTACCATATGGTGTTAGCAAAATAGAGTTATTTCCATTTCAATGACAGGGAGACAAAAACTGACAAACATGTTAACAGTCTAACTGGCTTGACAGTTCTTGGCTTGAATCCTATCTGGGGCAGAAACATGAACTCGTGGGTTTGCTTCCAGTTACAGGCTTGGAGACCCGAGAGAGTCTAATTGTTCCCAGCAGAGTACTTCCTGGCTTCAGAGTTGTTTTTCACAGTGAACCTTTGGGAGCTTCTCTCTACCACCTAGGATTGGGGGGCATCTTGAGAAAAGCTGGGAAGTTGAACCCCAGCTTCTTCTGCTCCTGTGATGAGATAACCAGCTCATTAAATCTAAACTTGCAGGGCATTTTATTATGAAGAGTCAGATCCAAGGATTTACTTTACTATTTCTCACCTGCTTCACTCCTGCATATTCCTTTGTATTCGCTAATGGCCTTTCTCCATGTTATATAATCCTGTCATGGGTATAAAAATATCGCCCGAGGCTGCTCATGCCGCCTAAATCATTCAGGCATGAGCAGTGACGGGGCAGGTGTATGAACCACACTGGAGGCAGGACAGCTGTCCCCCTCTCCATTCATTGTCACTGAGCTAAGAAATGCTGAGGTTTTAATAAGATCGTAAAGTAGAGTGACATGGTCTGGCATGGAAGGTAGGTTTCATTAGCATTCAGAATGCCCAGGATAATAAATTAGAGCAATTGAGCAGAAATGGGCAATTTGATAATTCAACATTTTTCAACACCAACCCAAGCAGCTGGACCCTGAGCAGTACTGCTGACTTCTCCCCATGCGTCCAGCTTGCGGGGCACAGGCGAAATAACCCCAATCACGTTCTCCCACATGGGCTCTTGGAATGAGAGGACCCGACAGTTCTGTCCCTGTCTGGTGAGTGTGGATTGATGATCTGGAGGAGGAAGTCCTCATGCCTCTTTTCAGCAGAGAGTTTGACTAGCTGACTTCCTTTTACTGTAACCACCTTGTGCTTATTACTAATACCAGTTCCGAGCAGCATAAAAGGAGCCCCACCCCCACCCCATGCACAGCAAATTACATTGTGGGCAGGGCTGTCCATTTGGTTTTCTGTGGAAACTTGAACAACGTGAGACTAAACTTCAATTTATTTACGCTGGCTAAGGGTACAATTTCTCCAGACTGTTGTCAAATCTTATATTATACACATGCACGTCCATATATATGTGAAAATTGATTAGATAGGAAGGATACAGAGTTGTGGAATTATTTTTTTATGTCACTGAGGATCATTTGATTCTTATGATCTATTGCATTCTTACGAGTGTTCTTTTTTGAGCTTCTCGCTTCTTGTTACTGCTATGCCACTAGAAATCTGAAATTCAAAATAATTCCAGGACTCAGTCTCCTCCAAATCTCCTCTGGTAATACACATCTGGACACAGCAACACTTAGAGAATGTTTCACCAACAGCATTAGAGCACACAGGCCTTTCAGTCTCTCTGAAGTACTTTTACCAAGATAGAATGTGCACTGGGCTGAAAACCACCTCTGACCCCAGTATCCAGTGCCTGATGACAGCTTCCATTTGCCCTGCCTTATAGGATATCATTTCTACTTTTTTTAACCATATGCCCTGGACAGGAACTAAGGTGCCTGTCACAGGCCCATGCAGTACTGAATATTTAAATCTTCACAGGCAATGGGCTCTGTCACAATGACACAGCCCTCTTATAGTAGTGTGACAGTAGAAGTTGATTAGGAGAAAAAGGAAGAGTAAGGGTGTGCTTTGGTAAAAGTTCTATAGACACAAGGCAGAAGCCATGTGCCAACATGTTGACTATAGCAAGGACTCCTGTTATTTCCCAAGGGTTTAGTCAGCAGGGAGTATAAGCAAAACATGAATGGAAATAAGAGAAGGGTGGGGTATATACCTCCATATACCTGCAAGATTCTTGTGCCTGGTCTTGTCCCTGAACCAAAAGTCCCATCCCTTGGAAGATCCACCCTATGCAGCATTTACTCTTTCTCTCTTCCTTCCTTCCTTCCTTCCTTCCTTCCTTCCTTCCTTCCTTCCTTTCTTTCTTTCTTTCTTTCTTTCTTTCTTTCCTTCTTTCTTTCTCACAGAGGGTTTAAATTGAAACCTCTAGTTGTCCTGGAACTCACTCTATAGACCAGGCCGGCCTCGAACTCAGAAATCTGCCTGCCTCTGCCTCCCGAGTGCTGGGATTAAAGGCGTGTTCCCAGTGCATTTACTCTTTCTGCATCCCCCTAACTACCTTCCCTGCATTGCTTCAGGCCCTAGAGTAGACTGATAGGTAATAAAATCTATTTCTGCTCAAACTTCTAAATACAGTGAATCTCTGTATCTTCTTGGTTCCCCCGGACAGACTTGGATTACAGCCTCCTCTACTACCAGACCTCACTCATCCATATTAACACAGAGGCTGGAACCATTCTGCTGAAATTGCTAACTGCAGGTCAAATACTCATCTGCTCCCAGCTACAAGGCTTGGCCTTTTTTGCTCACAGCCAATGGTAAATAGGCTCACTGGTTCTTCTACCAGTGGCATATAAGAATTCACCAACTTTTCTCTATGAGCCATTATTTTTCAATTTCTGTTTCTTACACTTATTCTAACCTTTTTCTGGAACCCATCAGGCTTGGTCGGATCCTGAGCACTATCTGGAAATGTCCCACCCCACCCCCAATATCAGAGTGCTCAGAATTCTGCTCCTCCTCTTCCTCCTCCTTCTCCTCTTCCTAACATTCACCTTATTTGTTCATCTTTGCTCATAGGTTGGTGAGCCATCTTTGAGTGCTCACTCCCAGTTAAATACTCCTTCTGTTTCATTCCTGAGCCTACGTCCCCAGCTCAATTCTATTTTATATGATAAAAGCATGGGTTATTTTATGCAAAAAAATGCATGGGATCAGAAGGTCTTTGGATTATGGCTGAGAAATAGTTGCATGCACATGATAAGGTGATTTGGCATGAAATTCGCTTAGTTTCCTCCAATGTACAACTTGCAATAATCCTATTCAGTGTCTTTACTGTATGGGCATCTTTACTGCAACAGATAGGTTAAGTACAGGGTGGTTTACTTGTGGTATGGATTTTCCCAATAATGATTAAATAGTTCTGGGTTTGGGAAACATCAGCCTTTGGATAGGAGATGTTTATTCTGTTTATTACAGTTTAATCTCCCTGTTTATTATTCATTCTCTCTCTCTCTCTCTCTCTCTCTCTCTCTCTCTCTCCTCTTTAAAGTCTCTAAGCTCCTTAAAGGAAGGGAGCTTTGATATCTATGTACTCTGACATATTCTCAGCATCTAACATATGTACCTTTTGAAGAAGTCCCCCCCAACACACTTCCTTATTAAAAGAACATTAGTAATTTTTGAATTAGTTACATTTGGAACTTTGAATTGGTCTGGAGTCCAGGTTCTAGGACATTTTCTCCCTTGGCCTGCCTTCATCTCCTTTCATTGTCCTCCTGACAGCTTTGAGGCTTGTTCTTTTGCTATGTATTGTAACCCTAAGTGTGGGTAAGCAAGACCTGGTTGCCCCAGAGAAAAGAGAGTCTGTACAGAGACAGAAGTGAAGCTATGTGACCTTGCTCCCAAGTTATTTTTAATTGGTAAATAAGGATGCTGACAGCTAATACCTGGACAGAAGAGATAAAGGCGGGGTTTAGAGTTCTCAAGCTTGGGGGTTGGGGTGTGGGGTGTTCCATGAGAGAAAGAGAGAGGTGGGGGAGGAGGAAGAGAAAGTTGCCATGGGTTAGGAGTCAAACCATGGCCCTGAGGACTGTCCAATTGGAGTTAAGAGCTGCCCAGATGAAACATAGTAAGTAATTGCTACATCCACTCCAGTAGTGACTCACATTACAGGATCAGAAACCTGGAAGCAGTCCTGAGGCAGAGTTTCAAGGAAACTTAGCTTCCTGGAACCTTGGCAATCCCATAGCTAGAATGCCTCTGCAATATTGTGGAGGGTCTTGCATGCTTTATTACAGTGTTTTACTGGATAAGAGTTAGAAATCTCAGGGCAAGCTTAGCAAAGTATTCTTAGAATCTTCATTACAGCCAGGTATAGCAGACTATTCTGACAAATGGAGATTCCCTACAGATACTTAAAAGAACAGCCAAGTTATACTCATATGCAAGAATTTACCAAGGCCAAGGAAATAGGGGGGTTGTGGTATTGCATTTTTCATGAGAAGGTCTGCTAGAGCAGAATCCCCTGGTGCTAGCTTTCACAAGGCTCAAACGAGTAGCACAAATTGTGTCTAGGGTGTGAAATCCTTACCTGTCATTATCTGACCCTAGGCAGGGCAGTTTTATCTTTACTGTAAACATTACCTGGTTTCTGTAAGTCCTTTTGAAGTCATTCCTCTGTTTTGTGTCAGATAACTTCATTACCTGCTGTGACATCCTACCCCTTTGTTTTCTGTATTATATAAGACTGGTGTTCCTTTGTGACATTACATTCAAATCCAACACACTCTCTAGTCCTTGCTGACTCTATGCCCATCTGTCTGAGACCCTGATTCCCACCGATTGGGGGTGGGGGTGGGGGGCTACTGGGCCTGGTCTGTGGCAAGAAATAACTTGGGGTTATCAATAGAAAAGTAGATTCTAGTCTCACAGAAGGTAGATCTGCCCAACTCTTGTGCTGGTCTGAGGACAGCTACAGTGTACTTACATATAATAAAATAAAATAAATTAAAAAAAAAAAAAAAGAATTAATTTAAGCCGGGCGTGGTGGCGCACGCCTTTGATCCCAGCACTCGGGAGGCAGAGGCAGGCAGATTTCTGTGTTCGAGACCAGCCTGGTCTACAAAGTGAGTTCCAGGACAGCCAGGGCAATACAGAGAAACCCTGTCTCAAAAAACAAAAACAAAACAAAACAGACAAACAAACAACAACAAAAAATAATTATTTTAAATATAAAGTTGTATGTGTCTTTTCTCCAGGAACTAAATAGTCAAAGGCATGACAGAAATTGGGGTTAAGCCGGGCGTGGTGGCGCACGCCTTTAATCCCAGCACTCGGGAGGCAGAGGCAGGCGGATTTCTGAGTTCGAGGCCAGCCTGGTCTACAGAGTGAGTTCCAGGACAGCCAGGACTATACAGAGAAACCCTGTCTCGAAAAACCAAAAAAAAAAAAAAAAAAAGAAATTGGGGTTAAAATTTTCTACAACAGACTGCCCTTAAAATAAATGTTTTCATAGTTGCCTAAAAAAACATTATAGAAGCATAAAATTAGAAAAGTAAATTTTCTCTGTCTTTTAAAGTGATTTTGACATCTAATGGTCCTTCCTAACTATTGTTCACATACATCATACGATCCTAATTTATGAACATGAAATAAGAACTCCTCTTGTACCTGGCTTATATTTGTGCATTGCTTTTATTCATTGTAGAAATGGTTTATTAAAAATAAATAAACAGTGTAGAGCATATCAAAAAGACAATACAAAAATTAATATTTGCATTGAAGATAACCATCAACATTTTAAAAAATGAACATTTTTGTTTACATTTCTTTCCTATCTGCATAAGCATAATGCTTATTTAATGATACTTATTTACATGATACTTATTTAATCACAACTTTTTTCAACTTGTTTCATTTTTAATGCTTAGGTTCCAACGTTTCATTGTTTTTTTTGTTTTTTTTTTTAAAAGAAAGTAGTACAAACCTGAATTTTCTTTCAAAGTTGACATTTAATGGTAATTTTTAAAGTGAAAATAAAAGTTTTCTAAATTCAGAACATTCATTTCAGTTATTTTGTCAAATGCTATTTAATATTTATTGGTATATAATTTAATTTATTTCTTATGTTTAGAACTCATGAGAGTCCAAAGAAAGTTTATAAATTGCATATAAAAACAACACTGGAAATCAATAAAACTCAAAATAATATCATTAATTTAAATAATATGATACACAATACTATTTTGAGTGGATGTAATTTGTAATGTTTGTTCTAATGATCAAGCAATGCAGCCTCAACTTTGGGCCTGCATTTAATCTTTTTCAATATTTTTGCTTCAGCAATATGGAAAATATTAATTTTTAATAATGTCTTATAAATCAGTATTAATAACTTTAAGGCAATGTCAACTAGTTCCAGCTAATTGGACCACAACACTTAATCAAAATTGCTACCAATCAATTGCTGATTGCAAGTTTTAATGAACTTTCATGCTGTAAAGTTGTCTTACTTAATTAAAGATCCCAGTAATCTTAGCGACAGCATCCACATCTATTTACAAACAAATTTGGCTGGCATTAGTGGTTAGCATTAGTCGCCATTTCAGTTCTAGTACCTTACCACAATTGCAGCATGCACCAAGAATGTCTTGGCCAACTTCCAACTGGCAATCTGCTTGTGGCCACAACATTCTGTGTGGCTTTCATTATATGCCCTATTCACTTCTGAAAGTGAGAATCTACTTCATGAGGTGTTTTGTGACATTGTTTGTTGACCACATGAATTGAATGTGCATACGTAGCGCTGGACTTTTAAAGCTCCGTGATTATCTCATGGTTAACTGTGGCTAAAAGAGGAACGGCATGATGACAAAGGTGGTTCTGTCTGTCCTGTAATTTTGAATTTTGTTACAGCAATGATCATGTTTTCCTAAATGTCTCTATTGCCCAAATCGATGGGAATCTCAAAGGCTCGAATGAAATAGGTATTATGATCGAGTTGGTCTTGGGCTCAAGCAACAACAGCACCATTCTACCAGCTGAGTAAACTTGAGCAATTCACTTACTCTCTCTGCTGAAATCTGCCCTGTATGTGCCTCCTCAGCGTGTCCCTGTTAAGTGTGTATTCCCTTGTGTGGATCTATTTGGAACTGGTGGAGCCTTTCAAGATGAAGCATAATGAAAAGCTCTCCCATCACTTAGAACATGCTCTCAAAAGCGGATGGTGGGTCTCCATTTCCTTCCTCTCCACTCCATCTCTTCTCTCTACAACAGGAGATCACTTTCACTAGGCCACATGCTTCCTCCACACCTCTCTCACCACTGGCCCCAAAGCAACAGGCCAGTGATGGGCTAGAGCCTCAAAAATTCGAGGGAAAGTAAACTTTGTCTTTGTAAACTGATTATCTTGGATATTTTATATACTGACAGAAACCTAACTCATTTTCTGAAAACCTCATTTTTTTCCCTTACTTGAGAAAACGACTGTTGTCCCTGTTGTTCACATGAGGAGATCAGCATTGTAGAGTGGTGAGGAGGACATAACAAGTGGCTCCATGCCAAGGGCCTGGCAGTATCCGCATGCTACCAAACTTTCAGTTGCCATTGCAGAGAGTACAGCTGGTGGGGTCTCCAGTGCCAGAGAAAAACCTTCCAAGGCTTCAACAGTTCATTTACTGAGTCCCTAAATCACTGGATAGAGTCTCTGATTACAGACTCAATCACCAGCTGGATATTAAGCCCCAATTTTACAACCACAACATTACATAACTTTCCAACAATCAAGGGGCTCCCCCCCCCCCATATGACCAGTCTCTAATCTAATGGAAATGTTTCCCTTTACTGAGGTTAAGAGCCAAAGTCTGGTCCAGAGACAGTCAGTGGGCCAGTTAAATAAGCATTTGAATTAGCTGCAACAGTTTCAGGAGTAGTGTTCAGGGCAGAGGAGGAGAAAAGGCAATTAAAGAAATTTGGGGATGATTAAGTGTTCCAATACAGGCTGTGAACAGCTTTCCATGTCTGAGGGAAGGATAATGGGAAAGTAGGGTTGGTCACGAGAGTACCTATCTAGAGAGCAGCTTTTAATTCATCCAGTAGATATTTATTTAGATCTATGGGTTTGGTTTTATTTCCCTGCACTTGAAACTGAGTGTTTGGAAGGACAGACACGGGTGGGCCCATGGACGCAGCCCTACGAGGCAAGCTGCATCTTCGAGGTCTATTGAATGCAGTGTCCGCATTATCTGTGGGTTTATAGCAACACTTCCCAGGGAAAGCCTGGTTACATTCTGTAGCTTCTCTTGTGAGCTTCCTGAAGCACAGTACAGCTTGCTACCTTCTCATTCTTCTAGTTTTTTTTTTGTTTGTTTGTTTATTTTTGTTTTTGTTTTGAGTAAAAGGCTAGATACATAACCGCCGCATGCACAATGGCTTCAGTAAAAGTTACCCAGAGATGGGCGACCATGCTGCCCTAAGAGCTCACGGTACCCAGGACCCATCGGTACCCAGGACCCATCGCTGTGCTTTTACCTCTTCCCAGATGAGCTAGTTAAAATAACAGATTGGGAGGAGGTAGGGGGATGAGGGAGAGTGAGGGAACCTAACATAAATCGTCAGGGGAGGGGGAAGAACTATTATTCCCCCTGTTATCCCTGTGCTAAAGGAATCTACAAGCTTCGCACCAATTGACAACTGTTTTCTAAGTGAGGGATTAGTTCTGGTGCTCTAGGCAAGGACAGCAGCGCCCCGCACCCCATTCCCCACCCCTCCACAAGCCCAGGTCACCAACAGTCATTATTTCTATGATCTCTTTGTCCGCGAGGCCACCTGGCTGACTGCGGAGCTTCTCCCTGATGACACCTTTGCAGGTGTTTTTTCTAAGTCCTCTCAGTGACTCGCTCTGCCTTTTTGCGTTCCCTGCGCTGAGCTGTGGAGGGGCTGGGGCACTTTATAACTTACTGCTCAACAGCTGGCAGCTACAAATTAACTTTTTGACTTCATTAGGCTAATCTGCCGAATTATTCCTAATTTGGAGCACCTGAAGATCTCCCCCCCCCCCTTCCTCTCCTCCGGAGCCACCTTCTCTCATCAATCAGAGGCTGAGTGGCAGGAAAACAGCATATGGAGCTACGGGTGGGTCTGGTCAGGGCTCCCAGATTGTTTATCCACTCCTCCGAATCACCGGTCTCAGACTGCTTCAATCAACACATGGCTTCCCCACGGCCATGGCTGGTATGAATCCAAGATGCCAAGTTGCCAAGATCCCAGTTTCCCATGGGTGAAAATGACCGAAGGGCTGCTCATGTCTTCGCCCTTGGACACAGGGCAGTTTCCATCCAAGGTAGACTAGTGCAGATTCACGCTCGGGCTGGTGCTGCCCTTGATTTCCTCCTGTGTTTCCGGAAAGCCAGAAGTGAGAGAACATTCTGGTTTTTCAGCCTTTTATCTGCCCAGAAACCAGGAGGCCGGTGATGCCCCTTTAGTCACACAAATCTGTAAGAAATAAAAAGAGAAAAGTTGCAGCTGCCTTCTCAGAATCGCACCTGCATCCACTGTTGGAGGTTCTTGGCCTGTTCTCCTCCCGCTGGAGTCCTTAAAGTCCCCAAATAGTCTCACACAAATCTATAAAGTGGCCTCTGCACTCTCCTGTCAGGCCCGGATGCCGGGTGCCTCTGCTGGAGCATTTTCCCCAGAGGACACGGAAAGCAAACCGGCCTGGACACAGTCCTTAAGATATTTCTCTGATGCTCTAATGCACTACAGTTTCCGTGGTAATGCTCTTCTCACTAGATGGCCCTCCTGGATCCTTCCCTTCCTAAAAGCTTGGCCAGGAGAGGAGAACAAGGCTGCAGAGCTGAGAATAGAAGATAAACAAGATGTACTGGAATAAAGACACCCAGGCGCCCCCAACTTAAATCTTACAAAGAGAGGCACACTTTAGAAAAGCAATCCAAATGCAACCCGTACATGGAGTGGAAGGAGAAATCCTTTCTTACCGCTGGAGGTAGAGAGCACACAAAGTGAGCACAGATACTAAAACCTTAAGTGGATTTTGCTTGCTCTTCTTGCCACTCGGTGTAGCGGTGTAGCTTTCCATAGGCTTTTAATTCTAGGGCTTATAGTCCAGGCAGCCATAGCACTTATTTCTCCCGGACAAGCTGCCTTTATATTCCTTATCATGCATAATTTTGAATAGTGTCTTCCACTCTCAAAATTATCTCCCTGGAGAGATGGCTTAGTGCCCAAGAGTGCTTGCTAACTGTTGTGCCAGAGACTGTGGTTCAGATCCCACACCCAAGTTAGGCACCCATCATTTCGAGCTCCAGGGGAATTGCTGCCCTACTTTGGCTTCTGAGGGTACCTGTGGACACACACACACACACACACACACACACACACACAAATGCGCGCCCCCGCGCAGGCACGAGTAGCGTAGTAATCAGATCTCTTTTTGTCTTTGCTACTGTCCCGTGCTTACAGCAGGCAAGAGTGATGGTGAAGCAGCCTCTTAGCGTTTACAGGCTTGGGTCTCGTCCTCCAGGGAAAAATTAGTCTAGCCTTGGTTCTGTCAGTTGAATTTCTCCTTCTCGTTGTCTTTCTCTGAAAAAAAAAAAAAAATGTCGTGAAGGATGAAGGTAATTGTACAAGATAAAACAGGTATGGAGTCCAGCATGGTGGCTTCCAGCAGTAGCTAGAACCAACAGTTAGACAGTTAGAACCCCCATGGTGTGTATAGCCCTTGATGATGAATGGATTCCCTCAGGATTTTCAGAGAAAAAAAGGTAGAAATTTGCATCAGATCTTTTGCTGAACCTTTCTTCTAATCCAAAATTAGGAAGGCCAAGCTCTTTCCTCTCCTCAGGGATTTGCTTAAATTGGAGTTTCTTCCCTTTAATCTTTAAAGATGATTAATGCTTTAGAAACCTTACCAGTGATAACATGTATAGAGG
This sequence comes from Mus minutoides, assembly GCA_902729485.2. Lineage (NCBI taxonomy): Eukaryota > Metazoa > Chordata > Mammalia > Rodentia > Muridae > Mus > Mus minutoides. The sequence goes on along the minus strand of LR749791.1, from coordinate 705,252 downwards.
GATGGATTCAAGAATTTTCATTTCCTGGATGTTCAGTAGTGACATTTGGTGTTCCTGTACCTAGTGAGCAGTGATATTATACTTGAACATTGACAAGTATGGTTAACTCAGAACAGAGAGCCTGGGGGAAATCAAAATATCAGGATCTCCTAGGATTACACTGTGGAGTATAGAGAGGAGTTGAGGTATCTGGAGCCAGTTCAGTTATCGGTAGAAGAAAGTTGTTTGGAGCCTCAGTGTAGGGATCATAGGGCCATTTCTGTTGGACTAATATGATGAATGGTTCATTGAAAATCCATCTTACGCCCTCTGATAACTGGCCCCAACTTTTAAAGTACATAGAGACACTTTATCTCAGTGGAAGGGAGATCTATTCCCAGTCTCAAGGATGAACAAGGTTTGTTTCAGTTCACACATGTTTTCCGCCACCAGTATCATTTTGTGAGTGTCTTTGGATCTGACCCTGGTGAGGTCTAGAAAATGGGGGGTGGGAGGGGAGCTTGTCCATGATGAAAAGACTGACTCTTTGGCTTCCTAGCTTGAGTCCTACTCTGGCTTCATGTGTAAGTAGTTGATAACTCTATGTCTTAGGGTTTTACTGCTGTGAACAGACACCATGACCAAGGCAACTCCTATAAGGCCAACATTTAATTGGGTCTTGCTTACAGGTTCAGAGGTTCAGTCCATTATAATCAAGGTGGGAACGTGGCAGCATCCAGGTAGGCCTGGTGCAAGAGGAGCTGAGAGTTATACATCTTCATCTGAAGGCTGCTAGCAGAATACTGGCTTCCAGACAGCTAGGATAAAGGTCTTAAAAACCCACATCCACACCTACTACAATAGGGCTACAGCTTCTAACTGTGCCACTCCCTGGGTTGAGCATATACAAACCATCGCACCCTATCACAATCGGGGATCACAGAATGATGGGGGAGAGCCAGAAGAGTAAATGTGGTCCACAGGACATTGTTGGACTACTGAGCAATCCAGAAGTATCTGTTGCTGGTCCACTTAAAGGAGATACAATATCTTCTAGTCTCACCTCTGTGTGTGTGTGTGTGTGTGTGTGTGTGTGTGTGTGTGTGTGTGTGTGTCTGTGTGTGTCTGTGTATGTGTGTGTGTGTGTGTCTGTGTGTGTACATAGGTGTATATGTACAGTTGTTAGAGTGTGGGTGTCGACATGCATGTGTGTATAGGCCAGAAACAGCTGCTATAGAGACCATGGGTGATGCCACCAAAATAAAAATAAATTTGTTGCTATTACTCAGGTGCTGCCCATCTCATTTTATTTTACATTTTTTAAAGATAAAGTTTCTCATTGGCCTGGAACTCACCAAATTCTAGGCTTATAGGTCAGACAACCTTGGGGATCTGTCTAATGGTCATTGCCTCCCGGATTGGCTCTAGGATTAAGAGAGTATGCCAGCTCGAATGGGTTTATTTTACTGTAGCATACATTCTGGGGACCAAATTTAGATCCTTGGACTTGCAAGACATATATTCTACTGCCTGAGCTATTGTCCCAGTTCATGTTTCCATTTTAGAGCAATGAATTACAATCACTCCTTTAAATTCTCTATCTTCTTTTCTTTTGTATTGTCCTGTTTTTAAAAACAGATCTCCTAGGCCGTCCTCAAAGTCTTGTTCCTCCTGTCTCTGCTAACTTCCACAGTACTGGGATTATAAATGTAGGCTTCCACACTCGTCCCAGTGACCACTTGACAGTTTGTTCCTTCCTATCCCTTTCAACAGTTACTGACAATTAGCATTTTAGTTGAAGAGATATCAGTTTGGGCAATACTTCCTCTTTTTCTAGTCATTTACAAAAGTATGTGTGGGCATTAAGGGCCGAAAGATGTTGCTCTCGGTAATAAAGACTCTCCCTCAGTGGATGCTTGAAACCCTGTTGTAATAAAACCTTTGGATGTAACTTCCTCCACTAGTCTAAATGTTCTGAATTTGCATCTCCAGAATTTGTTTACATTTTTTTGTCTCTAGACTACATAATGCGCATATAAAAATTAAGAGTTCAAATAATAAAAATAAGATTTGGGCAACCACACTGGGCCTCCATATCAGCAGTGGTTCCATTTTTATGTGTCAGTATTAATATTTCACACACAGCAGCTCATTATAAAAAGTAACCTTGGAACATTGTGTCAGGTGAAAAAAAAATTTTTTTTAAGATGTTCTGGAAATTATGCAGCCATAAAGAGCATCTCCACTAATTGTCTTGGCACTCACATCAGGCTGACCGGTTTGTCACCAAGTTGGGGGTGGCAGAGGAGAGCATCTCCTCCCCCAGTGCTGTCTCATGCATCGCTTTGCTCTATTTCCCTCTCAGACTCATTTATTTGATGCTCATATTTATGCAAAGGAGGGTAATGAGTTAGCCAAAGGTTACACAGGGTGCAGAGGGCTTTTCGATGATGAGAGTATTGGTAGCTTGTGAGGCTAGCCTCAGGCTGTCTGAAATTGAAATTTGGGGCTAAATTAATAAGTCAACTTGAGCACATGCAGTTTTATATTAAGACTTCTCTGGGGTTGAAACTACGTAGCTTGACATAAAAGAACCTTTAGATATAATTTTTTTTTTTTTAAGTTCAAGACTATGCCACTGGAAGAGGCATGTTTGGGAAGGAGGGGGGAAACAGAAAGAGGAAAATGGGCAACATTTCTGAAACCTTCCCTGGAATGGCTTTTACATTTTGCTGTGTAGGATTTGTGTTTCTCTGTGCAGCCTTGGAGGTCACTGATTACTGTAAGAAATATCAGGTAGGGGCTGGAGAGATAGATCCGTTAGTTGTTAAGATCCATTGCTTGTTCTATCAGAGGACCTGGGTTCTGTTCTCAGCACCTACATGGAAGCTCACAACCATGTATAACTCCAACTCCAGGGATGTGAACATTTTCTTCTGACCTCCATGTTCAGGAAGTGCACGTACTTACATGTAGATATCCATACAAGCAAAATAAATAAATCTTTGAAAAAGGAAATATCAAGTATGACTTTTTTCTATCAAATATTATAAAACTTGTGTTTAGGACAAAGAATTAAAATCTTCCTATCTCCTCTATCCTGCAAGACTTTTGTATACATGTTTGAATGCTTCCCTGCCCAGTAAACCTTCGTTTTCACTCTGATCCCCTGCTCTATTCTAGGAATTTGATGGCCTGAAGCCTCTTCTTGAAGTGAAGTTTCTTCTCCTCTCATCTTCCTCCTTCATTTCAGGTGTGCTCATTGCCTTCACACTAGTCATTGTGAGGCTGGAATGGTGAAACGACACAGCCACCGCCTGAGCTAAAATAAAAACCACTTCCCATCTTTTCATGGTGCTTCTGAGAGAGCACTTTTGATCATGTGTAACGTTGGTCCAGAACCTTGAGTGGGAGAGGTGTTCTCTTTCTCTGCAATCCTGAACCTCTCTCTAACATGATCTTGCTCACAATCCCCCCAGTCCCCACCGCAGCAGATGGTTTATTCACTCTTCCTGTCATTGAGCCAGAGTACATGTCAACATGGGCTAAGGACAACCTGAGAACACAATGCTAATTGGGATTATGGCTAGTTTTCCTTAATTTGCATTTTTAGGAACAAGGACATTAGCATTATCTACACAAAGTCCAATTAAAGATGTGGTGGTGCACTGTTTTGTGTTTTCAGGGTAGACATGCTCAAGGGAGTATTCCAAGAATAAAAGCATAACAAGGGAATGGCAGCAAACAAGAGATACCTGGGAAGCATCACCGATTGGCCCCTGCTGACACTAGGCTCTAGCCCATAGCTAGTGATAACTGGAGGCTGACCAACACGAGTATCGAAGACACCATCCAGCCTTCATTCAAACCAGGTTGCCATCCAATAGTAAATGCTGAAATGAGTGTGTGTCACAGTTACTGTAACATCTTGATGAGATGAAGAGAAGGACCCCAAATTGAGGAGCATCAGTGAGTTACCAGAAGACGACTAACATTCTTTGACACGGATAGAAAGGAAGGTGGTGAGTAGCACATGATTGCTTGAAGGTTGTGCTGGAGGTGGGAGTAATGACCTCCTAATATTCACAATTGAAAAGTAAACATTGGGCCAATCGAATAATCCCTTTGTACCAATGAAAAGGACAGTATGTATGTGCTGTTTTTAGTGCCAGACTACAGCAGTCCTCCTGGCCGGGTCTTGTGCATACAGAGAATTTCTCTCCCAGCTGTGCTCCTGGGACCTGTGTCAGGAAGTGACTGAATGAAATGTTCTCTACCTTCTGTCCCAGCCATCTGTGTCACAGGGCTCTCTGATTGTATGTGATGGGCCAGTCTGTCTATTGAAAATGCAAAGGGTCAGACGCTCTGTGGCTTTTGTTAAAAAAAAAAATGTGTATTCTAGGATTTTTTTAATATGAAATTATTATCCCATCGTCCCAGAAGTATGATAAAGGCTAAAATTCCTACCTCCTTCTCTCCCCAGCACAGCTAAAATGAATAAAGGTACTCATAAGAAAAGGGAAAAAAATAGTCTTTTATTTAAGTTTTTCTCAGAAAATATCTTTTGGGTTTTGTTCCCTGCATTTCCAGTGTGGCATCCAGAAGCCAAAGAGCAGAGATGCTGATATTTTATGACCAATGCTGACTACATATTGGCCTCAGTTTTCACTTGTGACATAATTTCCTATGACTCAAGCACTAAGTCAAAATAAACTCTCTCTTTTTTTTTGCACAAACGCTCAGCTCATTGCTCTTCAGCCTTTAGAAAACCATCTCTTCCTTAAATGTTCTTTCTTTCATTATTCAAAGAAATTCATCTGGTCTGCAATTTCACAGAGAAATAAAATTATATATGTAGTTTATCTTACCATTACCAAACTATTGCCCAATACTTGGGTCTGTCTTTTATTGGTTCCTCAGAGTAGCATGTTCCTTGGTGTATTATGAGATTGTGTTCTCCAGAGTCCTCCTTATTGTGCCTTTTAATAAACATAACTTTATCCTTATGTTTCAGGCTTCTACTATCTGGATTAGAGCATCATGGAATTTTGTCTGCTATAAAATAAATGCTTCAATGTCCTTCTTACCTGTTATTGATATAGAACCTTTACAACGGTAGGCAAATAATGTGTGCTTAGCTCTTTAATTTTTTTTTTCCTCCATGGAATGAAAATTATAGGACGCAAGATGTTATATTCTTCAGCTAACTACTGAATACCTATCAGTAACCATCAGTATGTCTGACCTACAGTAGGAATTATGAGTATTTCATAAGCATGTAGTTCTTTCTTCAAGCTATTTGCTTATATCTGCCTCTCCTATTGTAAACATTCTTTTCCCATCTCCTCTTTTTCTCTTCCAAATCTCATATACCATTTTCTGATGTTCATATACATAGAATGACGCTGTTCACCTTTCTATACTCCAGACTATTTGATGAATCCAAATAAATATGGTTGCCCACAGAACTCTCATTATTAGAGTATTTTGGTGACTTAGATTTCAGTAATTTGTGTCCCTGACTATTCTCTAGTTACATACTGAGTTGATGATTGAGGTCAGGCTCTATCATGATGCTATTTTGTCATGCAAAGGACCCTGCTTACTTTTGAGCTAAGGGATTGCACTCTGTAGTTAAGTCTCAAAAGAACTAGACATCAATTGCTTTTCTACTAAGGACCTGTCCAGGAATGAAGTGCAACATAAACTATCATCTTATGCTGAGGATATAACTCGGGGTTTTGGGTCACTTGTGCAGCTTTTTAGATCCCAGCATCAATTTTCAGAACCAAACTGAAATTAAGGACAACATATTCTCTGTCTACCAAACCTAGGATGGGTGATGAAGACAAATTATCATGTAATCATGTCAATATGTGATTTGAGAAGGGTCAAAGCAGAACAAGAGGCACCTAGAAAAAAGTCCTATCTGACTCCTCAAAGATGGTTTGAAATTAGACTGGACTACAGATGGCTAGGAGAAGCCACTGAAAATCCACAGAATTTAATCAAAGTTTGTTCTGCTTGGGTAAGCCTGGAATCCTGGTGCTTGGATATCAGATAGGTTGGGCAAGGAGAAGTTGCAGATAGACTATCAGAGGAATGACTTCTGCATGAAGTAGAGCCCCTGAAGAGGAGAATTATGTGGCCACTTATGTTTCAGGGACATCATCCTTGCTGCAAAGAGGAAGACACAATTAAATGCCTAGCTATGTACATAAGCATTGATTTGAAGTGCACTTACATATGGAAGAATGACAAAGACTTCCTTGGGGGAATGTGGAAGTTGAACTTCCTCACTGTAGCTTTGTGCTTGGCTCCATATATTCTGTGAGTTGCATTTGCCCTGAGGCAATATGTATTGTGCATCTTGTCCTTTGGTCATTTTTTTCCCCCTGTAAGACTTTAATAGTCTTCTCAGGTTGTTTAGAATTAATGAGGCAAATGTCCTCAATCAAGAAGCAATTTAAGAACATGCTGCTAATTTCAATGAGTTCTGTAAATGAACTAATTTAATACCAGTTGACCTTTTTATTTGGGGAGAATGATTTGTGGCGGTATTTTCCTGATTTGTGCCTACAAGCCTTGGCAATCTGATTGGGCATTTGGGGCCCAAGGGTAAGCATTAATCATGGTACAAAGATGGAGCATAGCTAAGAGGGATTTAGAATATTTACCCCAGCAAGCAAGTGTCGGGTGTTGCTTAGCAAGAAGCCCTCAATCACAATCATTAAAAACAAAAGCCACAGAATTAAGGGGGAGTCCTACTCTTTTAGTGACAGAGACCATGCAGAGAGATGCTGAATGATGGGATATCTTGACTATGTTCTAGCAATTTTGTTACTCTAGGTTTATTTTTTTAACCTCTTTATTACTGAAATGGAATAAAATCACCTTAATTTGCTAGCTTAGAAGAAAATTTTAACTTCATGAATAAAGTCAATGACACTTTTACTACCGTGCCATTTCTTTCTTTTATAACTTCATCTAGGGAAGACTGGGGTGTACTGGCTAGTTTTTGTGTCAACTTGACACAGCTGGGTTATCACAGAGAAAGGAGCTTCAGTTGGGGAAATGCCTCCATGAAATCTAGCTGTGAGGCATTTTCTCAATTAGTGATCAAGGGCCCCTTGTGGGTGGGACCATCTCTGGGCTGGCAGTCTTGGGTTCTATAAGAGAGCAGGCTGAGCAAGCCAGGGGAAGCAAGCCAGTAAAGAACATCCCTCCATGGCCTCTGCATCAGCTTCTGCTTTCTGACCTGCTTGAGTTCCTTCCAGTCCTGACTTCCTTGGTGATAAACAGCAGTATGGAACTGTAAGCCGAATAAACCCTTTCCTCCCCAACTTGCTTCTTGGTCATGATGTTTGTGCAGGAATAGAAACCATGACTAAGACAAATTGGTACCAGCAGAGTGGGGTATTCCTGTGACAACCTGACCATGTTTTGGGGAGGACTGTGGAAGGACTTTGGAACTTTGGGCTTTGTCAGATGTTGTGTAGGAGCTTGGAAGATAATGTTGAGAACAGTGCAGAAGATGGAGGCCTGGCTTGTGAAATTTCAGAGGGAAAATTAAAGACTCTTTTCAGGGCTATTGTTACTTTGTGAAGATTCTGTGGTTCTGGTTAGCTGGGGCTGAAGAATCAGCTGTGATTAACAAGATACAAGAACTACTAAAGCAAAAACTTGGCATTACTGGGACCATTGATGCTGGTTAGCTGGAGCTACGAAATTAGCGGTGATTAAGAAGAGACCAGCATCATTGAGGTGACATCTTCTGGGAGATGTTTTCTGAAAGCACAAGGAGGCTGTGTTCCAGAGATAGCCATGGTTGTACCTTGTGCTGTGACTGGACTTGGTAATATGTAAGAGTTACCTAGGTGGTACTGGTTTTAGAGGCATGAAGGAGTCCTGCAGAGCAGCTGAGGCCACAGAAGCACTGTGAGAGGCCATGGAAGGCCATTGGTGAAGGTGCATTCTCGGTTGCAATTGATGGCCCAGGACTGAAGGGGTCATGCAAAGGAGTTGAGGCTCAGCACCATGAAGAGAGCCTATGAGAGGCTAGTGTTGAAGCCTAGTTACAGAAGCATTTTGGAGATGCCAGTACCATGAGATGACCACCAAGAACAGCAGCAGCAATGGAGTACAGGCATCTGGAGCGTAGAGGACAACGTGTGTGCTACAAAGGGCATGGTTGGAGAAGTGACTCAAGCCCTTGGAGGAGCCCAGAAGATCGTGAGTTGGATCCCAGACATTGGACGGTTGGAGTTTAATTTTTGCTTTTGATTGTGACTGTGCCCTGATATTTTTCCCTCTTGAAAGAAGTTTTTAAATGAAGCCCACAGTTAAGAGACTTTGAATTTTAAAGTACTTTGAATTTTAAAAGATGCTGGANCACAGAGAAAGGAGCTTCAGTTGGGGAAATGCCTCCATGAGATCTAGCTGTGAGGCATTTTCTCAATTAGTGATCAAGGGCCCCTTGTGGGTGGGACCATCTCTGGGCTGGCAGTCTTGGGTTCTATAAGAGAGCAGGCTGAGCAAGCCAGGGGAAGCAAGCCAGTAAAGAACATCCCTCCATGGCCTCTGCATCAGCTTCTGCTTTCTGACCTGCTTGAGTTCCTTCCAGTCCTGACTTCCTTGGTGATAAACAGCAGTATGGAACTGTAAGCCGAATAAACCCTTTCCTCCCCAACTTGCTTCTTGGTCATGATGTTTGTGCAGGAATAGAAACCCTGACTAAGACACTGGGAATTTATTTATATTGTCTTTAAATCAATCAGTAGAAATAGATCTTTACTGGTGGTTTTTCTAGGGAAGTGTGATGGTTTGTATATGCTTGGACCAGGGGGTGGCACTATTGGGAGGTGTAGAGATGTTGGAGTGGGTCTGGTCTTTAATACCCTAATTCTATCTTCCTGGAAATCTTTATTCTGATAGCAGCCTCCAAATGAAGATGTAGAACTCTCAGCTCCTCCTGCACCATGCCTGCTTGGATGCTGCTATGCTCCCACATTGATGATAATGTACTGAACCTCTGAACCTGTAAGCTAGCATCAATTAGCTAGCATCAATTAAATGTTGTCCTTATAAGAGATGCCTTGGTCATGGCATCTGTTCACAGCAGTAAAACCCTAACTAAGACAGGAGGGTTTTGCCTTCATCCAGAATGCTCCATGTATATAAAGCCATAAAAACATGTTGCAATGCCATCATACTAATAAAAAGAATGGAATACTTTTGCTTGTTCTCTGTAATGAGAAAGCACTGTTCTAACCAAGATTTTCATGGTTGAATCAAGGCTTAATTGACAGCCTCCAAGTGTCTGGCAAGAACTCAGATGTCTCTGAAGCAGAGCAGAGGGTAACACCAAGAAAGAAGAGAATTTTATTGAAGAAAGGGCAAAAGAGTACTAAGCATAAAGGGAATTATTAATAAAATGATACCTTTAAAATGGCAAACACCTATTCATAAAAAGGTATTCAATAAACAGGAGAAAAATTAGTCAGATGAAAGAAAATAGTATTCTGCACATGCACGTGCCAAGGTGCTTCTGTCTGGACTGTGACAGACATTCTTCAAGTCCAGAGTCAATGACCAAAGGACTAGAACAGGCACTTTGGGAAAGAGAACCGTCTGTGGTCGAAGAGTACCCGAAATAGACATTCCAGCAAGCATCACATAACCATTCAAGTTGAGATGCCTTGCACAGCTATATAACAGGTAGAAAGTGCACTGCAAAAATGCCCCCTGCTCAGGCCAAATCAAGGAAAGAAAGAGGACACTGACACTGCTGGTGGGAAAAATGAGTAAAACTGACCAGGAAAGAATCTGATCTTATCATACCCCCAAAATACAGAAGGTTCAAGTACTGGGGTATCTGGTAATTCCACACCACAGTGTAAAGTCATGTATTTGGTTATTCATATCTGTGCTTTAAAAATTCCCAAAGAGCACATACTTGTTGTTTTGATTAGGAAAGAGAATCTGGAGAAGTCATGGGGTGATAGACAGCTCAGAAGCAAATAAAAGCTCTTCCTATTTTTCATTTTACTTTGCAGTGCTGCTGATGTTGCGCATGACATCAAGGGCTCTCCCGCTGAGCCACAGTACAGATGTAAAAGAGAAGGAACAAAACAAAAAACGATGGGGTGGGGGGGGAGATGCTGTGTTTAGAAGGCACTGATGAGTTTTTAAACCTATTTGTAAAAAAAAAAAAAAAAAAAAAAAAAAAAAAAAAAAAAAAAAAAAAAAAAAAAAAAAAAAAAAAAAAAAAAAAAAAAAAAAAAAAAAAACAAAACGTGTCAAGTAGAAACTGAGATGAAGAAACAGTTTCTGAAACTATATGCCATGATCTGATGCACTCAGTTCTTAAATACTAGAAAGGATAGAGAATGCTAAAGAATAAAGAATGCTCTCATTCATTGTGGGTCACAGAAGAATGCAGAGCACACCCCATACCAAATCACGGCCCATAGACTCAGCTTTTCTTCCTTTGACCTATACTCTAAAACCATGTGTCAAGGAGATAAACAAGTACTCTAAAGCCTAGCTTCTCTGTTCTTTCAAACTTTACAGAACTCTCTTCTTGGGGGGACTTAGACTTACAGAACTAACTCTTCTTAGGCTCCCCACTCCTGGTATAAGGCAACTTTTGCCTATAGAGAAAACAAGTGAAGAAGCAGCTGCTGGAGTCTCCTTGATCTTTCTCCATTCTAATTTCCATTCCACCGTCCTTGTGCTTCCCAGGAAGAGCGGAAGCACAGGTGGGAATCTCACTTGTGGAACCCAGGAGCTCATCTTTGGGAAGTGGAGACATGTGCTCAAGTGGATCAAACAGGCTGAAGAAGAATTTCCAGAGTTTCAAGGTAAGTGTGTACAAGGTTATACCTAGGTTTAGTTGGGCAGATCTTCTCAGTACTCCATGACATGGTGGCCCAGCGTGCCCATCCTGAGTTTAAAATCTTGTAAAGTGAAAGTGTATTTATTACACCTAGCCTCTGAACACCACAGCATCATGCAGAGTATTGGCTGCCTTCCCTGGCAACAGTATGGCTGCCTGGGAGCTAGCTATGGCTTGCTGCCACTGCCCAGCCTTGCTGAGAATATCATAGCCTAGGTAATGACAACAATTTGAACACTAAAGTAGGATATCTTATTAATATATAGTTCTATTCCATCATCATCAAGTGGAGATGGGAATGGTCTATATGCAGGTCTCTTTAACGATGTCATCTTATCCATATTCTGTCAAATACCCACAAGAAGGAAACAAAACAAGAACAAAACATGGTTTAAAGTAAAAAGGAGCAAGTTAATTTCACACCGCTGCTATTTTCTTATTCATTTGTCCTTCTTTATCCCAGCCTGGTTGAAAACATGATGTGCTCAATCTTGAGGGAGATATAGACATAAGAGACGCAAGCTCACTGATCTTCATCGGTGACTACGATTGACTACAGGCGACTACGGCATTTATTGTCATACTACATTAAGCACATGAATACAGGTGGCAAAGACCTTGGCAAACTGAAAGCCTGTTTTGGTGAAGAGGCAAAATTCACACTCGGAGAACAAATTTAATGCCATCAAAAAAAAATCTATGCTTACTTTTTTTTTTTCTTTTGGATAATTCATCTATTTTTAAAGTGACACACATCTTCCAAACTAAAAGCAGTAACCGTTGTCAGTGACAGAAAGCCATCAGGGACATTGTTTTTAACTGTGCAATACAAGGGAGCAAACATCTGGAACACCCAAGCCTAACATGTTCCCTGTTAACAAGGAGTACACATCTCGTGGGTTCTGCGAGGCTGGATCTTCATTCTGCTACAGCATAATTGGAAACTTTGCAAGTGAAAGTCATCCAGGCTCAGTGCCTTAATGTGCTTTGATTAGTTGTATTGCTTTTGAGTGACAGCTATACAAACTTACCACCTCGAGTGAAGTATCGCGAATGAATACACGGCAGACGATATGACAGGCAAACCTCAGAGCGAATGGAGAACATTAGAGAAATAACAATCTCTGAGAAATTTGGCTGGAGGTGTGTATCTCAGTGGTAGACCACTCATCTAGCATGTCCAAGGTCACCGCTTCTTTTCACAACACCGACCATTAAAAAAAAAAATTCCAGAATGTATCAGGGATATTTGGATATTTTTAAGGAGAGTTTTCCTTGGGGCGGGGGATCCTAATATTGGCCCTTCTTTGAAGGATAATTTCACAAGCAAAATGAGAAATAAGGCGCAGGTATCCTCATTATCTTGTGTTTTATTTGATTTTTGGGGGGAGGGGGGGTATTTAAAGTCTGAACGGTCCATACTCCCTCAAATGCGCTTGTGCCCTTTCATTGTCTTTTACTAACCATGTCTGCCTCATCGATCTTCATGACTCAAGTTAAAGGAGTCGCATCCATTTTCCTACTTCCCAAGGAAATTGTGATTACCAGGGGTGCAACATTATCCTCCTACACTCCTCTGCTGAGCTGTTTAAAGAGCTTAAGCAGGCAGTCTGCTCTCCTATACCTTTAAAGCTGGCCGACACGCTTATCTAAAAATGCATGTAATCCACCTACATGCGGTATGTTTTTCAACATTCTGAGTACTTGTCATTCTTCCTTAATATGGCAGGGGGAAAAAAAACATCTAAGGGAACGCTTGGCTGAGGCTGAGGAAGGCCATCTGGTGTTAGTGGAGAGTAACTACTGCGGTCTGAATGCTGATGAAGTGGGCTGCTGTGAGCACACTTCAGTCTCTGCAGTCTCTTGCTCAACTCAGATACCTGAATCAGTTGGTTGCTACTTTCTGATTTTGTTTGCACGCGAAGGTGCAAATTTTTTTTTTTTTT